>JAWDJV010000068.1:0-47820 GCA_033119285.1 Teratosphaeriaceae sp. CCFEE 6253 | reverse complement strand
TTCACTTGCCGGGGCTCGGGTAGATGGGGTGTTGACGGCGTTGAGAAAAGTTGCCGTGGTGATGATGGGCAGAGTGTGAGGTCAAGTCTGGCTGGTCGGCTGGAGGACGGCAGATGGGCGTAGCGGCAACCTGCTCAATGCATGGGGCGCGATCCATCATGCTCCCTCCGATCACGTGGCTGCGCTTACCCGCTTGCCTGGAGGCCTCCGGAATATCGCTCGACCAAGTGCTTTCTAGCCAAACAGCTGCAGGGCGGAGCGTGGACTATCGACCTTACGGTCTTTCATTGGCTAGGTCGCACGCTGGGGGACGAGCCGAGATGACCATCGCTCACTCCGCTCATGATCCTGTGCAACATCGCTGGTCCGTAGAAGTCGAGGTGCTGTTTGAGGTAGCCGGGGGCGCTGTCATCTTGATACTGCGGTCTGCGGCGTCAACCCGCTGCATGTCATGTCGGACTGCAATTGGCTTCCTCTAGAAGGTTTGGGCTGCAAGTCAGCACACCGGCTCCACACATGGCGGCAGATGCAAGCCGCTCATGCACACTAGAGATGTACGTCAATGTGATGGCGATCTGGATGCCGTTGTCGATGTGCGTCGCCCGCAGTCCTCGAGATGACAGTCGTCGAGGAGGGTGGACGGGAGTGAGCAGCTTGACGTGGCGGAGGGGTATCGCAAACTCTCTTCCTCTTGACAGCCGCCTGGACGTCGCAACAGAGGTAGCGCGAGGGGTCACGTGGGGCAATGAGATGGGGGGTCTCTCACCGCGTTCCACTAGCGTCGGGGCTCGATGTAGATTTTCGAGCTGCTCGTCCGCTTCGTGTCGTCCTCCCTCCCTCCCTAAACACCACCACTTCCACCATCCCCACCAATCCCATCCAACCCTAGCAGGACACATCCACACCACCTCCACTCCTTCGTCGTCACCATGTCTCCGTCTGCCCTCCAGCACTAGACCGCTGGGAGTCGCCTCGTGCGGCTTCCAACTAGGTTTTGCTAGAGAACGAGATTCAATTGACCACGACGAGTCGGAGCCTTCTTCAACCGGAGCTGCATTACCAGCTGTCTAGCTGTTCAGATCACTCTCACCGTAAGAGAGAGGCCATTCAGCACATATAGACCCCATCCGCTTGCAGAAGAGCACGACGAAGGACAGCTTCGACCCACGCAAGGTCGAGCCCACATCATTCACATCACTACCGCAAGTTGCCCGAAGGCGACACTCCGCGATTACATACGATCAGACTCCCACAATTTCAAATCCGGCACGCGACCATCTCACAACACTTATTACCAGATCGACACCTGTCACACGGCATCATGGCGAGCCCTAGATTCCACCACAATTCCAACGCAGATGGCCGGAAGCAGCAGCAGCAGCACGGGCAACGCGCGAGTGGCAAGAGTGCGCAAAGGACTGCAATGTCGAAGATTGCACACGCGAGTCACTCGGACTCGTTGGGCTCAGGCGGAGAAACGGACGAAGATGCAGAGGAGGGAGATAGTAGTGATGGTGAAGGAAGTGACGAAGCAGCCAGCCAGCCAGACGCTTTTGCCCTGCCAGGTGCGGAGAGCCTCCAGGAGAAAGGCTCACAGCGTCTGGCAGGGCTCGAAGCTGGTGACATGTTCATGGACGAAGATATGCAAGCTGTTGCAGGCGCACAGGCCAGCGACGACGAAAATGATGGCTACGCTGGTGTCGACGACGTGAGTGACGATGAGGACGACGTCGATGACCGCAGCGTCATGCGCGCAGTCGAGCAGGACCTCAGGAATGAATTTGAGCAGGCCGAGCAGCGCCGCAACGCGGACAGCCTGTCCACTGGCATGAACACGATGTTGTTGCAGACGAGCGATGCTCTAGCACAAAGTCTTGGCCTTGCTGTAGGAGGCGCCACGAGCGAAAGCTGGCCGAACAATGGCTTCAACGTGAATCTGGACGACGATCCTTTCGTTGGCCTGCAATTCGACGACAGTCTTTACCAGGAGATGTACGCCGATGCCGAGAGGGCGCTTGGAATATCGGCGGATCCGGCCGAAGAGCGCGCCCGGCAGACCAGTGAAGACTCTGCGGCAACCAAGAAGCGTGTTCGGTTCTTGGAGCCGCAAGAGACCTTGTCTAGGTCGTCCAGTACGGCTAGCTCGGTCGACCCGGATGACATGTACCCGGATCTTTTCGACGCCCAGGATGACCCAGCGCTGAGGCAGCAATTTGGGCTTGATGTGGATCTGGACGCGAGCTTTCGTGCGGACTTCAGCGACGCAGGATCGTGCTACGACTTCGACGGCGACGAGGAAAGGATGGCGTTGGCTATCGATGATGAAAGTAGTGACTCGGACGAAGACGCGAGCAGCTTCGCTGAAAGTGGGTGATACTCACTTGCGAAGCACCCATGCCATTTGCTGACACTGCGAAGCCGAGAACGAAGGCGATACCACCGACGAGGAGACTGAGGAGGAGACTATTGTTCGCGTGCAGGCTATGCAGAGGCGTGCTGATCAGGCTCGTGCGAGCGCACCGAGCACCCCCATCCTTGTATCGCGCCACACGAGCCCGCGCTCTCGAGCATCCGATTCACCTGCAACGCCGAGGACGGGCAAAGGGCCCAGACTGGGTAAGTTCACCATCGACAAGACCAAGGCTACCTTCTCCAGCGACGCCAGCGGCAAGGGCATTAAAGTGCTGCCACCCCAGAACCCTGCGGAGAAGGACAGGGCCTTCTGGGACCGAGTCAAGACGGTGAATGGCTCCAGCAGTGGCGCGACTCGCTCGGCCGCATACTATCGCATGCGGCATTCTGCTACCAAAAACATGCCGCAGCGCCCTTTCACGGCGCAGTGCACCCTCGGCTCCATGTTCAACGGCAATCTCGACATCATACGCAATAACGACACTGCTGGCATCGCTGGCGATCTGTTCCCTGGTCTTGTGCCGAACTACGGCTCGTTCACTGGTATTGTAAATGAAGCAAGCGATCAGGAAAGCGAGCAGCTCAACATCCAGGACTTCGTGGACCTAGACGACGAAGAATCTGATGTGGAGGAGCCGGCATCCGCGTCGTCCTCCACGATGCTCTCCCAGGGGGCTAGCTCTCGCAGCTCTTTCTCGTCCGCACAGGCCCGCCACAACGACAGCCTGCTTGACCACCTCGATCAGCACCGCGGGCTCGTTGGCTCTTTCCGCAACAATCAGAGCTTCGCCAAGCACGCTAGCTCATTGGCACTGCATCCTTCGAAGCGTGCATCCACGTTGGAGAGCAACGCGTTGCAGAAGGGCCGCCGTGGTGCGGCAAATACGCCCATTACTCCCGCCCGCAAGAAGCGAGTCAGTCAAGACCTCAGTCTTACCGGCGCTGGCGTCAAGAAGACCGTAAGCAGCCCGCTGGCCGGCAGACGCCCTCGCAGCCGAGGCGGCTCGCTGTCAGGCGGCATGAACCAGACTCTCGGACCCTCTCTGATGTGAAATGTGTTGCCCACTGATCATTGTCCGGCGTTCTGGATCCCTTTCGCGCATTGGAAGCGTTCTGTTCTACAGCATTAGGTGGGATGGAGTCACGAATGCGTTCACTTTGCCCCGCCATGGTATATTAGCGCGGCGTTGGAGGCGGTCGTTCAAGCGATGCAAGATGCTGTGCCCATTTGGGTGGCACAGCCTGAGAGATACCCCATGATCGCGGAAAAGCATTATTCACCATGTCTGATCTCGGAAATCTTGTTCGGGCATTGCGGCACTCATTCAAGCATGGGAGTCTTAATGCTAGAGTGCGAGTAGAGGTATATATGTTAAATCAAGTCTCTCAATGACCATTTGCTTCGAGTTCGCGGAGAGGCCTTCCTGTAGAGACTTGCAGTCTGCTGTTGTTACAAGCACCTCAATCTACAATTTCCGTCAGTGCAAGCCGAAATCTTGGCGATGATGTCACCCCGTACAATCAATCTTGAACTACATGTACATGTTCATACATGCGACGGCACCGCATGTGCGCCTCAACATATCTCACATACTGACCAACGATGTCCTCACAAGCCCAACCCGGCCCCACCGCGGCCCCCGCGCCCGGCGGCGGCGTCATGCTCCCCCCGACCCCGGAGCGCCTCCAGTCAGCCTTCGACAACGGGATCTGGTACGCGCTGGCCCTCTGGCCCGCCCTGCACGTCGCGACGAGCAACGGCTGGGGCGGCCCAGACAGCGCCGACAAGCGCGACTGGTTCGCCGGCGCGGTCAGCGACCTCTTCGCCGCGCGGCCCGACACCGACGACGAGGAGCTCGAGGTGTTCCTGCTGCAGATCATGCAGGACGAGTTCGACTGCAATGTCGAGGACGAGAGCGAGGTGGTTGTCGCGCGGACGGTCACGGGGTTGAGGAGGGGTTTGAAGGGGGAGGCGGGGGAGGATCGGCTGGCGGCGTTCAGGGAGTTGGAGCGGCGGTGGAAGGGGAAGGGACAGATGAAGCATAGCGTGCATGTTGTGGACAATGAGGCTGCGGAGGAGGTCGACGAGGATGATGAGGAGTGGGACGGCTTTGATGAGAATGGGGACGTGGATATGACGGCTGAGGAGGAAGCAGTACCAAACCTGGTCCCGGCGCTGAAGAAGGAAAGGTTGGAGCCTGAGGTGGACGACGAAGGATTCACCAAGGTGGTTGGAAAGAAGAAGCGATGAGCTTCGTACTGAAGGATCCGCGCGAACTCGAAATGTGCGCATCCCGTCGTAGATTACGCTTCATGGTACACTTGCCATCAGCCAGCCACCTCCGCAAGCTGAGCCAACGGCCTCCGCCCATAGAGCCCAGCCACGGCTTCGAACATATCCCGAACAGGCGGCATGACGAAGCTCTGAGCCGCGTCAAAGATCTGCGCCAGCTGTTCCGGCCGCACCACAGGCCGATCATCTTCAGTCTCTTGGAATACCAGGCCGCGAGTCTCCGTGGCAGGCAAGGCGAGCGCTTCGGCCATCTCCACATCCGGTGGCGATGACTCTTGAGTGGCGACGGCAGCTCCCACGGTCAATGATGAATCACTGGCGGCAGGGGGAGCCGGGAGCTCACGCCGCTGCAGCGCTCCATTGGGCACCAGCCGCCGCACCGTAGCATCCTCAAGTAGCAGCGTGTACCCTTTGCTCCCAGCTCCGGCCAACACAGCCGCCACATCGCGCTTGCAGTCCTGCTTGTACAAAGGCCGCACTTCCGTAGGCTTGTATACCTTGACTTGAGAGCCGACGGAGATGGCGAAGGAGCCGTCCTTGCTGTTGACCGCCAGTCGAGGCACGCCCGCCGAGATGGGGTAGCGGTGTTGCAGTGTGTCCGTGATGAGGTCCCAGACGTATGTCGCCTCGCGCGCCACGGCGATCAGGTAGCGATCGAGGAAGGCCAGGTGCTCCAGGCGGGCGGGAGCAGGACCTCCTTGGGAGGCTTTGATGGTGCCACTCACCGTGTCGATCAGGTGCACAGTTGGTTGGTCGGCGGCATTGCCGTATGACTGAGCAGCTGCGAGCATTGAGCCATCTTCGGAGTATGCCAGGCATGCATTCATCGCTCCCCCGCTCGCTCCATTGACGTGGAGAAGGGACTCGGCATGCTCATCGTTCTCAGCAGGCAGCTCGACTGTGCGTCTGCAAACCCACTCTAGGACCTCATCACCGCCCTGACTCTTCAACGCCACGCCATGCCGTTGCCGGGTCTTCGGCCGCCACGTGCGAACACGACCGTCCTCGCCCACCGCCGCAAAGCCGGCAGACACGGGATGAGCGGCGAGAGCCAGCACTCTGCCAGCTCCCTGCGTCTGCTTGCCAGCGCGAGCGTGTGGGGCATCCACACGTGTCGACAGAGTCCAATGGCCCTGCGGCTCATCCCAGCGCCAAAGCTTCAGGAAACATTCCCTCCTCTTCTCCCGCTCATTGAGCACATCCTCGGTACTTCTGCTCAGGAAGTCCACGTCGCTCGCTGGCGGCATCCACTCGTCGACCGTAGCGAGCCAGAGGCCATCGTGGCTTATCGCCATATGCACCACGTCCGGGGAAGCGATGGGCGTCTTTTCTGGTCCTAGGTTGAAGTCCGTCACATTGTTCCGCGTTAGCGCTTGCCGGGTGACATGCCGCGAGGTGCGGAGATCGTAGGTCTGCAAGAAGGGCCGGGCTTCGGCAGCCTCCGTCTGTGCTTTCGGCTGCGTGGCAGGCACAGCGAGCATCAGCCTATTGCTCTGGTGTGGATGCAAGACAGCCACCGCACTCTTCCGGCTTTCCCTTGCGGCGTAGTATGCCCGTACTTGGTCCTTCCGCGCCATTGCCGGGATTGGGAGCGCGCAGACCATCTGCAGCCCAGCGAAGTTTGCAACGGGCTTCAGCTCGCTTGTGCTCAGCACCATGATGCTGTTGTCGCCCATCTGTACCGCGTACCGGTCACCTTCGGGGCTGACGACGATCCGCTCGATCTCACTGGTGAGGTGAGGCAGGAACTGCTTGTTGCCCGTCTCGAGCTGCCAGAGGACCAGCACCGTCTCTTTGCCGCCAGAGATGAGGTAGCTGCCGTCGCGCGAGAACTTGACGGCGGAGACCGTCTCGCGGTGCCAGTGTAGGAT
Organism: Teratosphaeriaceae sp. CCFEE 6253; assembly: GCA_033119285.1. Taxonomy (NCBI): domain Eukaryota; kingdom Fungi; phylum Ascomycota; class Dothideomycetes; order Mycosphaerellales; family Teratosphaeriaceae; species Teratosphaeriaceae sp. CCFEE 6253. Next base: position 41,244 of record JAWDJV010000068.1, on the reverse strand, counting down.
GCGTGGGCTTGGAAGGCTTGGCTGGCCTTGTTGCGCGAATGCAGAAGTGAGGTCGTCGTAGAGATAGAGCTGTCCCTCAATGCTGCCGCCGAGCGCAAGACCGACTTGCGCACGCCGTCTGTCTCTCTTGTTGGTACCTCCACTGTACGTGATGCGAGTGTCCATGCAGGTCACGGTAAAGGTGAGTGAGAGTTCCGCCCACCTGTAGTTCCGAGATTCTTCGCGTCTCCCAATTACGACTGTGGAGGCCCCGTGACAGACGATGTACTCGCCATCGGCCAAGACCTGGATACCCTCGAGTCGCTGTTCTGAGGTATGCAGAAGCTTTCGGCCGTAGACGATCTCAGTACAGCCTGCACCACGGCCGCCGATGTCCTTCAGGTAGATCATTGCCATGCCTTGATCGTCTGCACCCGCCGCAGCCACGGCCTTAACATCAGTGATAGGAGTCAGATGCGGCTCGGTGTCCTCCTTGGTCCAGTCCCACACAACAGAAACTCCGTTATCGCACACCGCATGGAGGTTCTCGGGATGTGTCGCATCGAGGACGAAGCTGCGAACACCGAGGCCTGGGGGCAGAGCATATGTCCGCACCGGTAGTGAGGTTTGAACCGACAGAACTTGGATCTCGCGCTGCGTCGCGGTTATGAGGGCTACAGCTCCAGTCGTCGGGTCTGTGGCGAAGAGCGGGTCATGATCGATGAAGCGTCCACCGTCCGCCCCAGAGAGCGTCCATTCCGCCCTCTTGCGTCCTCTGACAGCGCTGCTGACACCCATTGCGTCCGCCTCTGCAGCAGCTCTCTCTGCTAGGGCGTCAACATCAAGCATGCTGATCTGATCGTCCAGCTCTGCACTGCCAAGCGCTTCGGCGTCGTCCGCAGTGAGAAGATCTGCTTCACGCTCCGCCGCTTGGTCGTCGGCCTCGTCTGACTTGAGCTTGCGCTTACCCTTGATCAGAGCGCCAACCTCCTCCTTGGCTGCTCGAGAATCGTCGTTGATCGCGATCCCATCTTGCTTCCACTCCATCTCGTTCTTGCGGCCTTGTCGGCGATCGCCCTTCGATGTCTTCTCCGCGATCTTCTTGCCTTCCGCCTGAACATCTCGACCTATCAGTGCACCTCCACCAGTGGCCGGTGCCGCGTCAGGTCCCCCACCCTCGCGTCTTTGCCGTTTCCTCTCGCTGTGATTCTTGCGCCGACGCTGCTCCTTCGTCAGGGTCGGTATGTCTCCATTGACACCAGTGCTGATCTGTGCTTGGCCAATGTCAGCATCCTGGGTATGCACCGCGCTGCCTGGCTCGACCGCAGTCTCCACTGGCGCTCTGGTCGGCTCCGCAGCGGCCTGCTTGCTCTTCTTCTGCCGCTTCGTCTCGATGCCAGTCGCTCCAAGACCTTCCAGGGCTCCAGGATGCTTGGCAGTGTCGGTGGGTGCAGCAGCTCCGTCGGCCGCCCGCTGTCCCTGCACGCGAGCCTCGAGCTTCTGAGCATCCTTGCTGGCGGCGGCGGTGGAGTTCTCTTGCGCAGGCACCGCAGCACCAGCAACAGCATGTGCTCCGTCAACACTTGCCTGCTTGTTCGCCTTCTTCATCTTCGGCTCATGTACCGTCCCACCCGGTGAGTGTGGAAGCTTGACCACAGGCGATGCAGGCTCGCGGCGTGCTTTCTTTGCTTGGCCATGTGCTTCATCGCCCGCCTCCGCCTTGCGTTTCCCAACGCCCTCTGCCTTCGTCTTGCCCTTCTCTCGCGCCATGATGTGTATGTCCTAAGTGAATCTATGAAAGCCTGCATTGCATCTTTCGAATATGCAGGTCGACTTTTTCACATGCTGAACAGCGGAATCTCTTCCGCACGTTGCAGGTCGACCTTCTTTCACATCCACATGTCCACAAAACCTCTGGCTGCGCCAACACATTCGACGTTGCGCATATCAATTCGCGAGTGCAGTGAAGCCAGACACCCACCCACGATACCCGAAATCATCTCCAACGAAGAGCCAAGATGATCATCCCGATCCGCTGCTTCAGCTGCGGCAAGGTCATCGCCGACCTCTACGAGCGCTACGTGCAGCTCATCAGCACGCCACACAACGCCGACGGCGACCTGATGCCGGATGGGTAAGAGGTGCAACATCCCAACTAATTCAACTAACGACTGACCGTATGACAGCGAGGCGATGGACAAGCTCGGGCTGAACCGCTACTGCTGCCGCCGCATGGTCCTCACCCACGTCGACCTGATCGAGAAGCTGCTGCGCTACAACCCGGCTGAGCGCGACATTGCGAGACTGGGCGGCAGGGCATAGGCGGGGAAGACGAGAGACGGAGGTGTTCCTTATTTCATCCCGGCGATTGCGCCCTGGCATGGTAGCATGATGACTTAGCGAAGGCGTTCCAGGGCGATTGAGGGTATGAAGCTTCGGAGAGTGACACGGCGACTTGCCCACACATGAAATACCCGGCCTCACAAATCCAGCTCCCGACACTCAAACACCGTCTTCTGCCGCCAATCCCACCGTTGCACCCTCTCCCAGACCGACAGACTCCTCGTCACGCGCCACAGATCCATCAGCACATGCTCCCACACCTGCTCCGCCTGGCCCTTCTCGGACACGGCATTCCCGATCACCTCCGTCCAAGCCCTTGCGCAGCTGCACCCCGCGGGCTCTACCGGCCCAAACACGGTCTCAGACCGCTGATCAAACATGTAGAAGCGCTTAGCTATGTGCCCTATAACGCCCGCGCAGGTCCTGGAGCACCTCTCGCGCTCATCATCCGTGCAGCGGAGCGTCAGCGAGTCGAGCGGTGTATCGCGGCGCCGGAGCAGTAGATGCACCCATCGCATCAACAAGACGCTGGTCCGCTGCTGGGACTGGCTGGACCCGTACTCGACTGTGACGCTTAGCCGCTTGATGCGCCTGGTGAGGAGTTTTCGTAGGAACGGCACCGAGCACACGACAGGATAGGCGCGGTGGTCGTCCACTAGACTCGGACGCCGGAGCAGGAGGTGCAGCTCGTGGACTTCGAAAAGTACGGGCTGGGCTTCGCGGTGGATGACGCGGCAGGTCCGGAGGAGAGCAGTGCGGTGGGCCGGGTGTCCGGTGGGGATTGAGGCCCCGCGGACGTTAAGGCCTTCGATGTAGAGGGGCGAGAGAGAGGCGTCGGCGAGGGTGTAGGAGTAGATATGGAGACGAAGTTCGGTGGGCAGGCGGAAGAGTGGCGATACTCGGATCGCTTGCTCCGGTGGTGGTGGAACACGAGGTGCGAAGAGGCGGAACATTGGGGGCACCCAGAGCGTAAAGCTGAGATCAGGAATTGTAAGTCGCCAGGATCAAGTACATCTACGATTCAGCTCATGAGTTGGTGCTTTTGGGTGGATGAACGGCCCCATATACCAGATCTCGGCGCCTTGAATCCTTCAGGCAGCCTTATAGTAGTGTCTGTGAAGACGTCCTTTACCAAGCCATGTCCGTCTCCATTGACACTGCGTGGAGATGCCATGTACGCATCGAATGCTTGACATATTGCGCGCAGCATGTCCCACGCATCTAGCCCGTGGATTTTGCTAACAAGGCTAATTTCCACGCAATCAAGACCCCAGTCGTGTTCTGGGTGTTGTTTGTGCCGAATGCTTGCGCCGAAGGAGTCACGCAGTGATGTCGCGCAGCATACTTGTACATACGATCATCTGCCAGTGGCGCTTGAACGCTGGCTTGGCTTGGGTCAGATTCAGCTTCCTTGACTATAGCATCATCTCGCCGATCACTGTATATCGTATGGCTCTAGTCAATGGCTTCGCCTGCGGTGCATCATGGCCAGCTCCTACATCTGCAATCCCACGCCCATTCTTTTCCTTAAACAAAATCATCCAGCACTTTCGGAACCGCGTCCATTTCCAGAGGTTTCCACCATGTCGACGAACACAAGCAGAACAGCCTTTGAAGCGCCCGGGACGGGCAGTACAGGCGCTTCAGTATCGGACATTCCCCGAACGACAGCCGCCTCGCTCGGCACGTCGGGCAACTCTTTGCAGGTTCCCAGACCACTGCGGCTGAAAAGGAAGAAGAGCGCCTCGAACAGTCTGCGTCCCACGACACCCCGGCGCGCAGCCGACAAGTACACGCAGGTCGCCGCCGAGCTGCCCGGACGCCTCTACGACGCCTCGATGGCCGACATCGAGATGCCGCTGTACGTCCAGCACGCGCTCCAGGGCCTGCAGAGCTGGATCCTCGAGGACCCGCGAGAGAACGTGGCGAAGCTGGCGAAGCAGCTACGGACCGCGGATGAATTGACGCCGATCAACTTGACTTCCCAGCAGCAGATCGGGTTGAACATGGCCGCTGAGGATCTTGATGGTCATGTCAAGCGCCATGATAAGGAGCCGGAGGTGATGCGGGCGCTGGGAGCCTGTGTTGTGAAGGCTTGGGAGGACCACGGGCATGGCGTGTCCGATTCCGAAAGTATTCCAGGGATCAAGTGTTGTACCCTCATGTGACCGATGGTTGAGGCGACGTCGGTCCAAGCAGGTTCGTTCAACGTGAGGAGGACAAACTAGTGGCATATGTGCAACTTGGTGATCGAGCCGGATTGAGGGCCCTTTAAGTTGAATGCAATCCTTTGGCAGTCTTGCTACCAGGCTGCGGGCGGAATCCTCGCAAGAGTGCGAGCGAGTGCAGGGGTAGCCGGTAGCCAGAGCCTTGTATTCTGTACTGCGACGTGAGGCCGGCATGCCATAGGCCAGCTTCCAGACTCATGTATTCCCGAACACAAAGATGCCCTTCCCGCTCCGGAACCCCTCCAGAGTCCCCTGCACAGCGCCGACAAGCTCCTCCTGCTTCGTGTCGTGGTTCCACGTTACCGGCGACATAGGCACATCCCTGAACTTGCCCTGCCGCGTCAGATCCAGCACCTCCCGGATACAGGACACCTTCTGCTCCGGATACGCATCACTCCACTTGCTGACCCAGAAGCCATCGAAGTGGATGTCCTTGAAGATGAGCAGACCGGTAGGCAGAGAGACAGGCTTCTTGCTCATCGCACCGTACGTCACCATGTGCGCTCCCGCAGCGAGGTGCTTCGCCATGTTGTTGACGAGCGGCCCCCCGACGCAGTTCAGGCCTAAGCGGATGGGCTCGCGGCCGCCGTTGGTCATCTCCTTGACCTGGTCGCGGAAGCCTTTGGCTTCGAATTCCTCGTCCGTAACGACTATGTCCGCGCCGAGAGACGTGAGGTCGTCTTTGAGCTCTTGCATCCCCGTGTCGCGCTTGCGGACGATGTTGAGGCTTTTATAGCCCCAGAGCTTGCCAAGCTGTATTGCTGCACGCCCGACGCCGGAGTTGGCGCCGTTCTGCACAAACCAGTCTCCTTCATTCAACGAGACAAAGTCCCGCAGCATCCTGTACGCCGTCATGGGGTTGACACTAACCGTCCCGACTTGCTCGGGCTTGAGACCCTCCCTGTCTTCTGCCTTGACCACGACCACGTCGTCCGCCTTGGCTTGCGCATGGGTCCGCCATGTGCCAAAACCCTGCTTCTTCATGATCACCCAGTCGCCGCGTTCAATGCCCCTCGCACTGCCGCCCTTGGCGATGACTTCCGCGACGCCCTCATTGCCGCCTACCGCGATGGACTCAGTGGTACCGAGGTCGGTGGTGAAGTTGGGTTTGGTCGGGTAGACGCCCTGGATCTGGTTGATGTCGGCGGGGTTGATGGGCGAGGCGAGGAAGCGCAGAGTGAGTAGGTCGCCATGCGGGGGTGAGATGGAGTGCGCGTGCAGGTGCAGGACATCTTTGGGCTCGCCGAGCGAGGACAAGGCGAGGACCTTGGCTTGCTCGTAGCCGTATGCTGATAAGAGGCGGCGCTGGGGTTGCAGAAGACGAAGCTGATGTGGTGCTGTGCGCACCGCGGCGAAAGCGGCTCTTAAAGGCGCCATTGTGCTTCGAGATTGATGCGTGTCTGCATGTGGGTTCGCGTGAGCCCGACCTTCAAATGGCGTTCCCGTATGCAGGGTGATGCAAGCCCGTCTTGCGGCCTTGTCGGGTGGCTTGCCGACGAGCTCCTCACCTCCTCCACCCCCTCCGCAGGTGCATCTACCCCCGATTCCGCCGCGGAGAGAGCAGTGTTCGTCCCGCTCTCCGCTTCACATCTCCCATTTGCGAAAGCCACGTCGGCGGTGGATCACAGCCCGGCGGCAGCACGAGGCGACGACCGCGTCATGGAGACGCAGTCACATGAGAGGCCGTTGGGATTGCATCTCGTCTTTGACGTTACTAACACACATCGTGTCTCCACTCGTCCATTCAGATGTCTGCGGCCCATTGCTGACCTCTCCACTCCGCTACATCAGCTCGAGGAAGCGCGAGACTCGATACTTCCGGATCTCCTGACCACCCGAGCAGGAGAAGCCGACGTCCTGCTTGCGAGGCTGCGTCCGCTGCCTCACCCGACGGGGTGCATCCGCTGACATGTCGGCCCACCACCGCTCCCGACGACGCCCACGAAACTCCTCCCCGCTACTGACCTCTTCGTCCGTATCCGAATGGATGGACTTTGGTCGCATGTGCCAGGCGCTAAGTAGCTCGGCCAGCTCGCCGAACTCCGCAATACCGTCAGCTTCGTCCTGCTCGACGCCTGACTCGGACGGCGGATTGGACGCGGAGGCGATGATTTCGTCCGCAAGGCCCGTCCACCAGGCACCACCATCCACCACGCTGTCCACGCGCAGAGTCTTCGGCGTCTGATCGCGTGCAGACGAATTTGAGCTGCTGCCAGCTCCACCGGAGCTGGTAAGCAGCTCTCTCAAGCTCGCCCCGCCGACGAATCCCGACGGCGACGGATCCAAGACGCCGAGTCTTGACGCCTTGATGCTGGACGGAGAGCGACTGTCGTCCAATTTGCTCGTGGTGGCAGCCTTCACGTGCCGTCTCATGTGCTCGAGATGAGCACTCAGGCGAGCTTTCAGGCCCGCCATGCCCAGTGTCATTCCTAGGGCGGGCATCTCGATCTGTGGGTTGGTGAGCTCCAATATCTCGTCGTCAATCCCCTACTCCATTCGCACCTACTATCTTCTTCGGAAAGACACGATTGCTTGCTGTGACCTGGTCCCTTCTACTGTTGCGTGGTACAGTAGCTGTGATCGTCGAGATATCGACTGGAATCTGGTGCAAACTGGTAGGCAGACGGTGATATCTTGAACGCTTGGAAGTCGCTGATGGGACGAAGAGCAGATACAGAGGCAGGCGAGCAACATTTAACTAGAATTTGGCCAGACGCTAGGGGAGAATTACTACAGAGGCCACTGGGGAGGACGTTTCATCCACGCCAAAAGTTCAGACTGAGGACGCTCGACAGCCAGCAATAGGGTTCTTTAAGCCCGGACCACCTTCAACCCTCACGCTGGGGATTGGAAGCGTGTGCCACCGCTCGTCTATGCCACAGCGATGAGCCACAGACGTAATACCATTGGCAGTGCGCTTGAGCCGCAGAGGCGTCAGACGGAGCTGCAGTCTCGTCTGAGCAGGATGCGGAGCACGATCTTCTGTGGTGAGAGCCGTATAGAGGACGTACGGCCATCGAGCAGACGAGGCACGCTCGTCGAGGCCGTGCTGCGTCCACGAAAGAGCCTCCTCAACCTGTTAGGACGGCACGGAAGTGCTCAGCCCACAGTGAAAGCAGACGGAAGGATGAGTCTGTCGACTGACGGGAGTGACGTGCAAAGCGTCAGCACCATCCGAGCCATCATCGATCAGTATCTCGATGATCCGCGTGAATCCGTGGAGGGGACTGTCGTCGGCAGCTCGATCTACTCCGACCAGACGGGCTACTCCGACCAGACGGAAAGCGACGGCGACACGATTCGTGCTCGCGATCCCCGCAACACCGACCGGCGCACGAGCAACGCCGCATCCTCTTCGGCGCAGAGCGCAGAGAACCCGCCGCCGAGAGCGCTGCGCAGGATGGGTGACAATTGGCGGGAGAGCCCGGGTAATCTTCGGCGAACAGCTCTCTTGCACTCGCTGCGGGACGTGGAGACGCCGGGGCAAACGGCCGAGGAGGCGCTCGCGCTGTTGAATGGCGGTGCCAGCAGCAGCACGGCGAGCTCCGCAGGAGCACGTCGCAGATTCGCTGTTGCGGAGAGCGCGACCACGCCGGCGGAGCAGAAACGGCGAGGGCTCTCCGCGCTGAGCATGAGCAATCTGGTCAGCCGCCTTGCTCCGCGTCGCTACCCAAGGTGCACTGCTCCTGCTTCTCTTGACGAGGCTATCAGCCCAAAAAGTGGTGTTTCGGGGGATGCTGCATTCGACCCCACGACGGCGGAGATGTTCATTCGCGAGTGCCAGGGTATCGCGGACCCCACCGCATTTGAAGATCTCGCAGACCCAGTCGATGCACATGAAGCCGAGGAATCTGCTATACACCCAGCCTTTCGTAAAGACTCTACGATCAAGGGGTCCATTCATTGGGGCAAGGCATCCGACGGGTGCTATGAACGATCCCGGCAGCGAGCCCAGACCATGATCCCTGAGATCGAGGCCGACATGGCGATGCGCGTGCGCAAAGCCGAGCTGGACGCGACCACGGCGCGGAGCAGGAGCAACTCGACGGTGCTGTGCGACACGGCTTTCGACCCGCAGTGGCGACCGGATGATCCTCGGAAGTACAGCAGGCGGCATCGCCTCTCCAGCCTGTACGGCAGCGAGGCCGTCGACCAATGGCAGGTGGTGAAGACGTCGGGGCAGGAACAGGAGAAGTGCACGTGCATGAAGGCAGCAAGAGCCAGTGACCGCATCTCGTCATCGCCCTTTCCAGCGTGAATGCTGCGGCTGCCAGTACAAAAGCAGAGGCTATGACCGCGTTCTGGAGACTTCGGAACCTTTCGCACAGCATATCGGACCACACTCTCGGAAGCTCCACCACCCACACGCATTGATCGTGGATCACAGAGGCAGCAACTATCTACCATGCCGGGCTGTCTCCCCATCGCCACCTTCCTCTCCCGGCTGCGCGAGGCAAGGCGGAATCGCACGCAGCAAGCCCAGCGACATCGAGCCGAGAAGCTCGCCCAACGAGATTCAGAGCGACGAAGTGAGGGCCTGCTGCGCATAGCGCTCCGGCAACAGAAGTCGATCAACAGCTTCACGGCGGCCGATCCCGGCATCTTCTACAAGCAGCAAGCGGGAGGGGACCCATGGCATTCACGAGGCGAAGGCGTGCATAGTGTATGAGGACTGCAGGCGTGTGGCGATCCCAATGAGGACGTCGCGCGGCGGATGCATACCCAGTATGTGACTTGGAAACCTTTCATGATGTGGAATTGTTGCTGAGGCGATGCAGTGTGGTATGGAAAGCTGTAACGCGTCAACGCTACATGGGTATAGGGGTATGCTACGCTATGCACGACTTCGAGTCTGTGCGGTGTGTACGAATGCTGTTGGCTATGGCCCTCTTCTCGTCCGTCAAGCGTGTCATGGTAGCCGTCCTCCGTCGTCCTTCATCACCGTTCGTCACCGGCTCCACGCACGCCCAACGATCATCGTGCGCCCAGCGCGCTGCGTTGCGCGCTCACTCATCAACATCGTGAGCCCCCTCGCATGTCCTCCGCATCGAGGTCTTGGTCGCCGTGACCATCACTTAGCTCCACACCCGCAGCCGGGGGTCCTACCTCCCACCGAACACGTTCTCGTCCCATCCGATCTGTCCGCCGCCCAGCCTGCCACCCCTGAGCGTGCCGACTTCGGGCAGCATCGGCGCAGGCTCGCTCTCCTTCAGCCTCTTGCTGTCCCGCGTGTCCGGCCGCTGGTTCTCGTCCACGGCGTCCAGCGAGCCCGTGTCGTCGGCGGCATCGCGCAGGAACATGCCGCTCTTGCGCCGGAACCAGCTGCCCGACTTCTTGGATCGCAGCTGGGGGCGCTCGGTGGTCACAGAGGCCTGATATGACGCATATGTGGATGCGATGCTGGGTGACGACGGGCGCTTGAGGCTGTTGTACTGCGAGTGGATCTGCTGGGAGTGCTGACTGTGCTGGTCGCTCGACGAACGCGGGAGCAGCAGCGAGGTGCGGGAGCTGTTGAAGGAGGACCGCAGGCTGCTGAGGCTCAGCAGCTTGCGCACGTTGGAGGGTCTGCGCTGTGGTGGCTCGGGCGGAGAGGCCTGGTTGCTCATGGCTGCCGAGGCGGGCGAGAGGGGCGTGCGGAAGCTGTCCTTCCTTACCGCAGCAGTAGTGGATGTGGCACTCGGCTTCTTGAACACGGCATCGCCTCTCTCCGGCTCCAGCGTCGGCGGGAAGGCGCCGGGGACGTCGACGGGCGTTGCTGGGTGCGACGTGAGAGGGCCGCCGCCCGGTGTGGGTGGGCGTGCTAGGCTGCCAGCGGGCGAGGTGGGCGGCGAGTCGAGCGGGGCGGGGATGTTGGTGCCGGCGGTGAGGGAGAAGTTGACGGGCTTGACCGAGAGAGTGAAGCGGTCGGCCTTGCTCGGCGCCATGCTGTCGTGGACACGAGGATGCTTGTTCCGGGCTTCGCTTATCGTGCTGTTTCCTCGCGACTTGGTGCTCGTGCAGGCGAGGTCTTGGATAACAATTCAATGTACAAACGCCGGCCGTGCCGCGATGAATGTCTCAACAATGCGGTATGAATACTGGAAGTGAAGCACAGTGAGGCATCCTTGTACAGCACTTCACGCGAGCCGGGAGTTGTGCCGTATCTCCATCGCTGAAGCAGGTCCAAGGAGGGTCGAGAGTGTCACTCAAGCCCGCATCGTGGTTGCCCAATTGGATACCCAGGTAGACGTTGCTCATGCAGGGATATATCGTCGTGCTAAGCGAAGGAGCTAGTCGCGTGTCGTTCACGCGTCTCGGGACCGAGGCTCCGGGGGCGCCTTGCACGTTACATGTACATACATGTAGCATCGTGATTATTGTGCAAGGGCATGATTGCACCAGGTCGGCGCGATACATCCACCAACTTGGCTCGTCATCCCATGTATCATCGTGGGCGGCCGAAAGCGAGCCTGCGTTGATACCACCAGACTCTCGGAGCTGCGTCCCGAGACGCTTCGAAGCGCCACCCCTGCAGTTCACGATGTGCGGCAGGCGTGCCTTGGAATGGAGAAGAATACATGTAGTGCCAGGCCGACTGCCGTTGTCACTGAGCGAAAGCAGGCTCAGCCAACATCATCTACGGAACTGCGACTGCTGCGCCTGCTGCGCTTGCTGCTGCGGCGCACCACCACCGCCAACACCTTGCCCCTGCTGCGGCACCTCCTTGAACGGGTATTTCAGCTCGTCATCCTTCCGCATCCAGTGCTTCCGCCTCTTCTTCGTCGTCACATGCTCCACCACCATCTCCCGGCCACACGCCGCGAGGAATTTCCGGATGAAGCGGGGATCCCATAGTTCGCTCGCGATCCCCAGATCTTTGCAGCAGCGCATGAGCGCGTTGGATTTGCAGCCTTCGGTCGCTGTCGGGATGCCGTCGGGGTCGAAGTATTGTTGCTCGCCGCGTGCGATGGAGATCAATCTGTGAAGTAACGTGAGTACACGTGCTGATAACTGTTCATGTCGCGTCCATGTGCCTACCGTCCACCAGCTACTAGCGCGTACTCCCTTGTCACTGTCTTGCCCGTGACGATAGTCTCGCCTCTGGGAGCGAGACCCCATCCACCAGGCCTGAAGGCCTTGTTCAGTATGCGCCGATACTTGATCTCCGGCAGGTATATGATGCCGTCCGGCTTGATCTCGATGTCGTCGAACTTGATCTCTTGCTGTAAGATCGCCGACTGCTCCCCCGTGAACGGTTCCGACGAGAGGCCGTGGTACGATCGCGTCCAGTCGACCTGCTTCTCGCTCTCGCTCAGCACCGGCGGAGGGTCTTGGAGGCCGTCGGTCAGGGAGCGGAGAGGCTCCGACTCGGAGGGTGAGAGGTCATGTTGGACCTTGGCGGTGTTGACAGCAGCGGTGGTCGGCGGTGCTGGTCTCGGCGGTGGCTGTCTCGGCGGAGAGGGCGCAGTCGCGGTCTGCGATGCAGGCAGCTGCTGCCATCTCCGCGCGCTCAGGGACAGGGCCCGACGTTGGTTCTGGTGGCCACAGCCATCAGCCACGCGTTTCACAGGACTCCGTATCAACCTTCGGGTAGTCTGCGATGCGACGGTGCTGAACAGCCGCCCGCCCGCTCTTGCTGATGAGGTACAGCTCATGGTGCATGTGTTTCGAGATCGAGCTCCCTGGCGAAGAGCCGCAACATGGAAACGATCTCCGCTCGCTCCGATCTTCACCACACCGTACAGAAACGGTTTGCATTTCGGCACACACGTACGCAACACGTATCACAGGCCGACAGCAAGCACTCGAAGCACTTCGATAGGAGTAGACTGGTACATACGACGCTGCAGTACTGAGTCCCTCTCGCGGCCCACGACCGTTGCCCCAAGTCAGCTCTTCCCGGCCGTCTGCGACTCGGTTCGCTGCTCGTTCCCTTGCCGCTTCCAGCATTGCTTGAAAGCCTCCATCTGTGTCGCATAGTCAGCTTAGCCGAATGCCCATCAATGTTAGTAGAAGATTGCTGAGAAGCGGTAGCTGCCACCAGAGCGATCCTCTTACCTCGTCTTTGCACACTCGCCAGTCCTTTTTCGTGAAGAAGCAGTTGTTCAGAGTGGCATTCTCGTCTGCTCACATCAGCAAAGGGACCGACAGTCACCCTAGGCGTTGAGAGCATACCGGCGCAGCCTGTGCTGAAGATCCGCTTGTCCCTGTACTCGCCCGTCAGTCGATCCAGCCAGACTTGGGGCTCGCGGCTGTGGCCATTGCGCACCACTCATCAGGTTCATCATCGTCTTCGACCTGTACGCTGGGCTGCTGGTCTTTCTCAGCGTCCGACATTGTGGCCGACCAATCCGGCGAGATCGACGGCTGGTGCATTCGAACGCAGCTCGGGGCGAAGAAGTAGACGGCCAGGCCAAGCACGTGACCTCCACCTCGCCACCATGTCGGGCAAACGGGTCAACGTCCTCGTCTATGCCGGCGGAGGGTCGACACTGGAATCCGTGAGGCACGCAACGTGGTCGCTACGTAGACTTCTCGGTCCCAATTACGCCGTGCTCACCGTCACCGGCGACCAGATTCTCAAGGAACCCTGGGCGGCCTCTTGTGCCCTGATTGTCATGCCTGGTGGAGCGGACCTGGCCTACTGCCGCACTCTGAACGGAGAGGGCAACCGACGAATCAAGCAGTACGTCCAGATGGGCGGCGCTTACCTCGGCCTCTGTGCGGGAGGGTACTATGGCTGCTCGAGGTGCGAGTTCGAGGTGGGCAAGCAAGGCATGGAAGTCGTCGGGGATAGAGAACTCGGCTTCTTCCCTGGCACTTGTCGTGGTCTAGCATTCCCGGGCTTTGTCTACCACTCCGAAGCAGGTACGAGGGCGGTAGAGCTGGAGATCCGCCGCACAGCATTCACGGTCGGTGGTGGCGCTTTGCCCGAGGCTCTGCGAGCATACTACAACGGAGGCGGCGTCTTTGTGGATGCTGAGAAGCTGAAAGGAAGGGGCGTCGAAGTCATGGCGAGCTATGCTGACGAGCTCGCCGTCGAATCCGGAGCGGGTAAGGCAGCTGTCGTGTACTGCAAGGTCGGGGAAGGTGGTGCCATACTCACAGGCCCACATCCAGAGTATGTGTGTCCTCTCAGCCCGTGGCAGCCATCGTGCTAAAAGCAGGTCAGATTCTCGGGCACCAACCTCAGCCCCAACGAGCCATCCGGACATCATGACTATCCATCTGTGGTCTCTGCACTCATCGCGGACGAGAAGAAGCGCGTCGACTTCATGAAGGCCTGCCTGGTCAAGCTTGGATTGGCGCCCAGTCGAGAAACTGAAGCGGTACCATCGCTTTCTTATTTACACCTCTCCTCCTCGCAGCCTTCTCGAATTTCTGAGCTCCTGCACTCCTGGCACGAAGGCGGCGTTCTCGCAAAGGCTGAAAGTGGTTGTGAGACCATTACAGGCGAGAACGACACCTTCATCGTCGAACAGGCTGGCCAGTGGGCAAAGAGTGATGAAAAGGATTCGCCTTCTGTTCCTGCTGCGGACGGTGGGGATGTGCACGCACTGGCTGACGGGCAGCCGGCCGACAGTCTACTCGACTATAATACGCTCACCAAGCGTATGATCACTCACGAAGAAGGGCTACCCGACGGCAAGGAGGTGCCGTACTTCAACCACCATGCCTTCTATGCCAACCTGAAGCAATACAACACCAAATTCCAAGAATCGGACCATGCTTTCGGGGCGACGCTTCTGTACGGCGAGGTTGTCACCAGCACGAGTACCCTCCTAGACAAGAACCCCACCTGGCTTTCTCATCTCCCGACCGGCTTCACAGCGACAGCGACAACGCAGGTCGCCGGGCGCGGCCGAGGCTCCAATGTCTGGGTCTCACCCCCCGGCAGTCTCATGTTCAGCACAGTCCTGCGGCACAGCCTCAGCCTGTCACGTTCCGCGCCAGTGGTCTTCGTGCAGTACCTCGCCGCTCTGGCCATCGTAGCCGGCATCCACGACTACGACCGCGGCGGCTACAACCGTCTGCAGGTGAAGCTCAAATGGCCCAACGACATTTACGCCCTCGATCCGACCTCGCCGGATAGCGAGAAGAAGTACGTCAAGATCGGCGGCATCCTCGTCAACTCATCCTATGCCGGCGGCGACTACACCCTCGTCTGCGGAGTCGGCTTGAACGTGACCAACGCCGCGCCGACTACTTCCCTCTCGCTGCTCGCGAAGCAGCTCGGTCTGGCGCCCTTCACGCTGGAGAAGCTGCTCGCCTCCATCTTGACGCAGTTCGAGGAACTGTACGCCCGATTCTGCCGAACGGGCTTCGACAAGCGTTTCCAGGACCTGTACTACGCGTCCTGGCTGCACACGGACCAGATCGTGACGCTAGAGACGGAGGGGGGCGCGAGGGCGCGGATCCAGGGTATCACCAGCGACTGGGGCTTGCTCGTTGCGGAAGAGCTCGGCTGGGAGGACCGGCCGACTGGCAAGAGGTTCCAGTTGCAGAGCGACAGCAACAGCTTCGACTTCTTCAAGGGCCTGCTGAAGAGAAAGATATAAACCTGGTGCGATCATGTCTCGCCAACGATGCGGCGACAGAGGCACGAACGGACTTAAAGAATGGCGTACAGGCGACGGGAGCACGGGCTTTCCGACCTTTCTATACAAGTATATGTGTACCTATGTGAAAGACGATCACATCGTAACATATCCTGGCTAGCCGGCGAAGCCCTTTTGCGTGACGAACTCCACGATCATGCCACTGAGCTTCTCTGGCTCTTCGTACGTACACCAATGCCCACACGCCAGCACCTCTTCCCTCAGATCCGGCAGCAAACCCGCATCCCTGGGCCCGTCCAGCGTGTTTGGCGGGTTCACACCGTCTCCTTCGCACATGATGGTCAACACCGGCAATCTCAGCATATACTGCTCGACCGGGATGAGCTTGTCAGCCGCGGACTGGACGCCTTCGGTGAAGGCCCGATACCAGCAGAACGTCGACTCCCAGTCCGCGGCGGTGGGCAATCCCGCCATCCACTCCTGCTTGAGCTTCTCGTCCTGGGCATACGCTCGCAACGGCACATCCGTGCTGCCCGTCTCCATAAATTCCCGCATGGCACCGGGGGTGCAGAAGATGTACTTGGTCCAGTCTTGCCGGGCCCCGTGCATCACGTGCCACGCACTCTCCAGATGTTCCGAGAAGATTCTCGGGGCATCGGGCGCGGTGAAGAGATGGAAGTAGCTGTACCGCGGGTATCCGACCTGCTGCTCGGTCATGGCGTTCAGGGTGTCGAGATCCGGCATCTCGGGGATGGGCGGCATGTAGGCGATGCCGATATGCACGGTCGCCACGCAGCGCTCCGGGAAGACTAGGTTGCACTTGGCGGCGAACCAACACCCGAAATCGTGGCCGACGGGGATCACCTTGTCGACGGACTCGGTGTCGAGGATCTCCAGGATGTCTTGAGCCATCAAGCGATAGTCGTAGAGCTCAGGCCTCGTAGGTCTGGAAGTGCCGCCATATCCAAGCAAGTCCGGCACGATGATTTTGAGTTTGAGGTAGGCGAGATACGGAAGCACATACTGCCAAAGCAATGCGCTGTCTGGCCAGCCGTGGAGAAGGAGCAACGCCGGCTTGGACGCAGTGCCTGTCGCGGAGACGTAGTAGCGGTAGTGTAGGCCTCGCTTCGTATCCAGATGCTTCTCCTGCAGATCGTCCATGGCGATGGTGTCTTGGTCAGTGGTAGCGGATGATGGAGACGAGGAACGGCAAGTCGACGTGTACCCTCACTCTACCTGCAAGAGGTGAGGCTGCAGTATAGCTTCTAGGCCTGCCCACGCAACGGACTTGACCTCGGTGCTGATGAAGGGAGTAACGTCGGCGATGACTGTTGTCAGAGTCTTGGCGTGTTGAGGCGGACGTTACATGCATTTCGCTCGCCAGCCATCGCTTACCAACAAGCGCGGCCGCTGCATCCTCCTGGACGGCCGGCCAGATAGGGCGGGCGAAGGATCCTTGGCCAGCCGGTATCGTGCATCAACTACTCGTCGGCATGCTTGCTCAGTCGCCGATGGCAATCTGCTGTCGACCTGCTTGCCAAGTCATATACCTGCCATTGCACGCCTCCATCTCGGTGTTGCACACCCGCCGCCGCCGCATGGCGCTGCTGCCGCGTCTGACGTTCCCCGCTCCGTGGGGGTGGTTGCAGGGCCACTACAATCCTCTGGCGAGACGTCAAGGCGATGTTGATGAGAGAGGAGGCTGAAGGAGATCGGGTTCGAAATGGTGACTGTCCCCATCCTCCCCGCCAACAGTCAGCAAGCGAAGCAAGCGAGACGCGCTGATTGGCCGTGCCGTCTGTCCAACCTCGAGCTGCACCTGGGCCAAGACAACCACGACGCTTGCATACGATTCACGACCTCCATTTTCCGCACCGCGCGGACTTAGCCATCAGCGCAGCCTCCGTAGTGCCTGGGCAGCTGAAGGGCCGGTCATCTGACGAGGCCCGGCCTTGCGAGGATGCAAAGTTGCTCCGCCTTACGGCCTACGCTGGACTCCGTGCTGAACGATCAGGTAGGAGAAGCGAGGTCTCTGCGGTGTAGAGGCTTCGCGTTATGCGATATATATGCGGTCCATTTCTTCCAACAGCAAGAGAGGTAGGCTTCACACAGGAGCCATATCCGATCAAGACAGCAGACATCTCGCTGTCACTCTTCGATCGTGCCGCTCGTCACTCCTTGCCGCTTCGCGTAGCCTGCCTGATCTGTCGAGTGGTTGCGGAGATGCTCGAGTTCGTACACCTCACTGGAGGTGAGGCTGGCAAAGATCTCCAGACCAGGCGAAAGGTTCGATCGCAAGCCATGCGGCACTACCGGGCACGTCAACGCGAGGAGAAGGAGGAGAGGGAAGCTGGTAAGGTGCGCCATCGAGTGCAGTCGCAGCATACTGATCGGAGGCTGTAGCGAGGAAGCCGGCGCAGAAGAGATTGTCCAAGTCACCACGGAAGACCTCTGCCAGACCGACTGGGGTCGATAGATTAGTCGCGCCTGCGACAAGACCACGGGCAGCATCAACAGGGGACAGCACAGCGCAGAACATGAGCGTCGATAACGACAAGACTCGCGATCTGCTACACGTACTCCCGATGCACACGGCACTGCCCGTGCTGTATGGCAACCAACCCATGCAGGATTTCAGTCAGTCGTCGTTCTTTCCCCCGCAGCATCCAAAACCAGCGTTCGCCGAACCTACATATCTTACACCGGACTGGAGGCTCAATCGGCCGCACTCGGCCTCTCCGACCCCGTTGACTTGGGGCTCGGAGATCGACGATCCCAACCAAGACCCAGCACTGGATCCGTGCAAGTTCAACTTGTGTCAGAGCTGTCTATCGGTAACATGTTGTCCAGTCCGTTGCGAGGACTGTACTGATCTGGCCGCGAGCACTGAGCTGGGCGCGTATGACGGGTCGACACTGGCTGCACCTTGGCAGTGATGGGGAAGGACCGGGTATGCGCTCCCTGCGGCCCGCATACATCTGGCGGCCCCACACATGTACCAACCTTAGAGCGCCAAGCAGTGCACTGAATATGCCGTTATTAACGTTGCCCAATAGTCTCTACTGTTAGTCAGATGCGGGACGCGTCAAGTTCACACCATAGTAATTAAGTAGAAGTCTGCTGCTCTTGTTAGATACTAAAATGCGAAATTGCTTACGAGAGTTCGTTACCGAACGCAAAGAATTAGACGGTACCGCTTCGTTATGGTCTCTGATTTGTTATGGCAGCGTAGTTTGTTATAATAGGGCAACAACATAGACTAATAAGAACCTATACTAAAGCTACCTAATATACGGAGCTTAATATACTCTAACCGAGACTAGATAACATAATATACTATACTTCGTAGCCAATACGCTATGCTAGCAATATAAGACATTAAATTGTCCTATAACTTAGAGGGTATCTAATGCGCTAGGTAGATGTCGCTATGTAGACTTAGTAACAGTAGCATTCTATTACGTAGACGACGCCTCTTATATACTACTTAGGACAGTACTACATAAATGTCAAAGTGCGCGGAGGTAATTATAAGCTTAGCAAATACTACTACGCCCCCTATGCAACCCCGCCCGGATTTCCTATTGCGGCTACCGCGTCCACACCTACATATACTCGAGTACGCGTCCTATATATACCGCTCTACTTCCTACCTATCCTTCTATATATTACTATCTCTAATTATTATAGGACTCCCGACGACGCGGCGATTAGGCTCGGTAGCGCAATAGCGCGGCTTATTGTAGTTAAGTTAGGCGCGCGCACGGTGTCTCCGGTTACATAAGCGAGTACTACCGAGTTTCTAGCCTTTGTTAGCGACTATTATCGACGTAGGACACTTACATACCTACATTCTCCTCTAACCCGCCTTAAGACGATAACGACGAGCTCCTCGCTATACAATAGCTTACGCTAGAGTATACTAGTGTTTATCGGCTAGAGCGTAGCTAACGCGCGTTTACGCCTCAATCGGGGTACCGAGCGGTAGAACTCGCGGGCTACTTATTAAGATAGGTCTTAAGACCGCTAGCGAGAATAGCAGTTATCTAGGATGCGGCCCGCGTGCATTTATAGATGCGTTCGTATAGGGCGTAGAGGTAGAGAAGGCGCGGCGTCGAGGAGAGGGGAGGTAGGGGGGCGCGAGATAGCTAGGATACGATACTACTCCGTTAGTATAATATACACATCCGAGAGTAGTACTCTTATACGTATGTTAGTATCGTAGATTAGCGGCAATAGCGGCGATAGCGGCGATACTACGGGTAGAGGGTAGGAGAGTAGAAGAGTATACTAGACACGTATTAGTTAGGAGTTAGTACGGTCGAGACCGACGTCTCAAGGGACATACCGGAATTACATAAGGATAGTACTTCCTACCGGCAGACTAACATAGGGGTAGCATATCCGGGGCCGTAGTTGTCGCCCTCGAGAGCGGCTACTAGTAGGATTACTAACGGAAGTATAGCATTAGCGCGCTACTACCTTATCTATATACGATGCGAATACTTAATACGGTCGCGACCGATCCTAGGGGGGCGAGGGGTAACTTACTATTGGCTATCTACGCGGACAGGACGTATAGGCGAGTACGCTCGCCGTATAGGAGGCGTTACTACGATTGCCGGGACGGTAATTCGGGCGATAGCTACTAGCGACGCGGGAGCGGGACAATTAGCGGGATTGGATTCTCTCTAGCGGCGCGGTAGCCTTACCCGGAGTATAAGACATAGCTAGTTAAGCTTCTATACGGGCTTTATAACCGGGTAGACTATCGCGCTACTTATACTACGAGCCTCTTAGAAATTAGTAGTGTCCTCCCCGAAAGCTATAGTATACGTACCTCCGCTATAGGGGCAATAAGCTTACCGCATCCGGTGTCTTCTACGACACTATAGCAAGAGAGACTAAGTCGCTACCGCTTACCTAGCGTAACCTCTATAAGCGTCGCTACGGCAATCCTTCGGCGCCGGAGTCCGCCTACCTTCGCTATCGTATATATTATACGGCGTTACTAGTTCCTATAGCGCTATCGGAATCTACTAATCCCCGCCTCGTATACTTAGAGCTTGTCTCTCTATTCGGTAGACATTAGAAAATAAGTAACATAACAAAGAGAAGAGGAAAATAGAGAGGGATAGAAGACGAAGTAAGAGGGGGTAAGAGGGGGGTATAAACGGGAACTCCTACTAAAACGCTCGACTCCCTAGGTACTCGGTTTCAACTATAGGCGATATCGCATTGCCGCACTACTACTACTATAGACATAACAGCGCTAGTCTTATATATACTATAAACTAGCAGAAGTATCTAAGTACGTAGTATAGTATAATATAGCCCCGGGAGCTAGGGTAAGTCGGGGGGGGCGGCCGGGGTAGGAGGTAGTATTAGGCCCTTCTAAGGAGAGGCTACGCGGAGATGCCGCCGGCGTGTCGGGATATAGCGATAGCAATATCGTAGGGTTTAATAGTAGTAGTAATCGGTACTAGGGGCGGAAGGAGGGGCGGTAACGAGCTAGCGTAAATCTAATCGGGCGGCGGGTTCTAGCTACTAGAGTAGGCGTATTAGCTCTCCCGGCGAACTCCTAAATACTGTACGCGCGTCGCTAGCGGCGTATTTACTAGTATTCGGTTTAGCTAAAGTATAGTGTAGTATGAATGTAGTAGTAGTAGTAGTGCTGCTACTACTACCTTCGCGCTTCGCGTCTTCCGTCGCGTCTCGGGCCCTACTACTCGTGTACTTCTATAACTCCGGTAAGATAAACATACTCGGGAGTCGCTTTAATAGGCAAGTCGGCGTACGTTATAGAGTACCGGGGGACGCTTATCTAGGTTAGCGTCGGATGCGTAGAGAATGCGGATTGCTATATTCGGGTATGTTTTCCCGCCTATATGCGATTTCGCGGAGTATGTAGGTAGGCGGAAACTACGGACGGCTACCTACGGGTGTCCCGCACGTACATATGTAGGCTAACCTTAAACCTACATCTATAGGGTAGCTTCGTCTCCGCCTTACTTCTATCTACGACGAGATCATACCTAAATAGAACCCTAATGTACCGTGGCTACTATTACTACCGCCAAAATCATATTAGCAATATCGTTTACACGCCCTATAATATATGTATTATTCTCTTGTACCCGACAACGGCGCACCCGTAAACAGGTACCGTAGTAGACAACCCTTATTTAATATCCGATGTATTTATTACTACGATAACCGTAATAAGCAACACGCTCCCCGCTTACTAGAGCCGCGACTCTTTTAGAAGAAGTAAATCTCCTAGTCTACTAACATAAAGTCCTCGTTTCCTAATTCTAGAACCTAAGGCCTCTTCTTTGTAATCGCCGGCAGCCCGACAATCGCGCGTGCGCCCGTTAGCGTAAGTAGTAGCACCTATAGGAGCTTATCGTAGAGGGTATGTCGGTACGGTATAAGGAAGGTTACTACGGCGAATAGGCGACGCTGTCCGGACAGCGTGTAGGCAAATAATCCGTCTAGTCGGACGATCTAAGGGCCCGCGGCCGCGAGCGTGCGATGTACCTTAATAAAGTTCTAGGTCGTGTACGCTACGCGTCTCTTCTCGGCTCTAGACATACTGTTAGCGTGCCTCTAGTATAGCTCGTATAGTATGCCTTTCGGGGGAGGGGTAACAATAACGTACGCTAGTAGGAAGGACATCTTGCGGCACTACTAAAGCCCGACAGATCCAAGCTCCGTAAGGTTCGGGATATTGTACTCGGTCGCGTAGGCGTTGCGGAGGGCTATATTAAATAGGTAATCGATCTCGAGCTAGGAAAGGCGAAGGATATTAAGAAGCTAATCGCTTTAGGCGAGGACGAACTTACTTCCGAGTAACTAAAGCATCGCTAGCTACTAATAGCTTGCATCGCTAATATAGAGTTGCGTAGACCCTTCGTCGTCGTCCTCGGTGCTAGTAGATGTATAGAGCGATGCAATTAGAGTCGGGCAGTCGCGCTTAGTGCCCTATACAATCATAGCTAACTCGGGGTATACAATATTATATATACCCTTAAGTAGTAGATGCTAAGTCGTACGTCGATTTATTCGAGCTTAGAGAGAATTTGCGGCATCGCGAGGATTATACTTCGAAGCCTAGAGTTTGTAGAGCCTATATACGGAAGGCGAGATTAGCAAAGTGTACCTATTCGTATATAGAAGGAAATACACTAATGTTAGCTCGCTATAGAAGGAGAGATCTTATACCTATAAAGATCCTCCCTAATTAGAGTTAGTACATTACGCGGCACGCTATAACGGAACGTAACGTCCGCATAGTGCATAAATACGTAGACGTTAGGGATGCTATAGCGACGCAAGAAGGCGGCACCCTTCTTTGTTATAGTGCCTAACCGGATTATAGCGAGCATCGCGCCCTCCTCGTCCTATAGGTCCTCCCTATTACCCGCATCGCTCGCGTCTATCGGTGTCGCCGCGCGGGATGCCTACCGCGAAGGTGCCGGGCTCTTCGAAGGCTTCCCTACTACGGCATCGGCATAGATCGTATAGAGGATCTTAAATGCGAGGCGGCCGATCCGGAGTTTTCTACCTATGTCCGCGATGTTATCGAATCCTATCGCCGGCGCGAAGATAGCGGCATTAGAGCGTGCGAATGCTACGTACAGCATAATAATAGCGTCTATAGTAGTCGCTACGCCCGTGAATTCCGGATACAATCGTGTAATCCTTATTGTAGCTATCGCGATCCCGCCTCGAAGACCCTCTAGCTTTAACTACCTTCGAAGTATTACTAGGCTTAGAAGGGAGAGGCGTATAGCTTCGGAGATCTTGTAGCTTTGTAGGTAACGTATTAGTAACTATAGCCGGGCCTATCTAAGCGGCATCTATATCGTGTTAAGCTCGCCGACGTATACTTCTTACGCTTTCTCGGTAAGTAGAGTATCGAATAGGAGGCCATAGACTATCTTTGTAATACCCTAATACTTAGAGTAAGCGGCATCGGGCGGACGGGAGGTAATAGTAAGGTTAAGCGCTAGCTTAATCTTAGTGCATGCGGTCTACTCCTATGCTAGGCCGAGGAGACGGTATGCCTCGTCCTTCGTATTAATGGACTTAAAGATCCTCTTCTTAAGTCGGCGGCGCTAAAGCTCGAGCTCGAAGTAGTAGCGGCTATTCCGGTTAATGTCAAACTCTAAGTTATTACGCTAGTCTTTCTTAACTATACAACCCCGACAGCCGTATATTGCATTCTAGCTTATACATCTAGAATTCTTCTACTGTTGCGGCATGTCGCCGACGAACCCAATGCTAAATGCGTAGATAAAGAATTCATCTCTATTGACTACTATCGGCGTGCCCTATCGCAGATCGTAGAAGTTGTACTCTATTGCCGAGATAACAGCCTATTATAAAGCGCCGTACGGCGCAAGGGTAATCGTTATAGTGTTGTTGCGCCGATTCCGCTCGTTGCTATTTATGCTAGCTAGAGTCATATACACGCCTAAGATTAACCGATACATATTCCTATATAGGCCGAACTCGTCTATAAAGATAGTAAATAGTAGGCTAATTACGTTCTTCTATCTTGCGAAGTGTTCTACGAGGTATTGGCGTCCATAATAAATAATCTCGAGCTCCCCTATAATTGGATCTATTATCTTTAGCTCGCGATAGGTACGCTTCTCGGTGTTAATAATGTAGCGGACAACGTAGTCTTCTCCCTTGCTCGTCTTATAGTACTACTTCTTACCGAACAGTCTATTAAGCTTGTATCTGTCGTTCGGTAGGATACTAACTACGGCTAGCTCCCCGACTTCGTGCTACTAGTCCTCGACGAGAAAGAGCTCCTAGTACTATATAAGCTATAGCTTTAGTACTATGCCTATTAATGCGCGGAGCTCTATTAGCATCTCCTTTCGCTACTATAGGGGGAAGACGCGAAGCCGTACCTAATCCCGTGTACTACTCCCGACACGCTAATCTCGCCCAACGAATAAGACTTGTCTAAGGTACGGTATTATCACACATTTACAGCCTAAAGAAGCGGCGACATACTAGTATTTAACGACGTCGGATAGGAAGATAGGCGAGCTATCTCCTATACGTACATACTCGCCGGAGGTAGTACGGATCGAGCTACCCTAGAGATGTACGTAGTAGATCTCGCTTAGCCGGTCTACGATCTACGCTATACCGCGATAGATAGACGAGTTAAGGGAGGGAGACGATAGGATCGTCGACAGTATATACTTTAGGTCAAAGAAGTATATATCTTGTATATATAATGTCCAACTAGGTAGTATTTCCCGGCTTAGTATAAGCTACTTCTTCCGTATAGCTAATAGCGGGAGCTACTTATCGACGCGCTTACGAAGATCCTCTATACGCCTTAGTAGAGTCTTTAGTTTATTAAGATTAGGAGTACTATCGAAGACCTCTAGTAGGGCGGTCTAATGCTTTCGTAATATACTAGCTTACTTAGCTTAGAGAGACATCTTGATTTCTAGCGGCAAGGAGGTAAGAGACTTATAGACTCGTAGAACGGCTAAAGAGGTATCCGGAGTAGATACTATAGAGATGCGGTGTGCGGTAGGTAGGCTAAGCGTAACGGAGCGCGACGGGCTCGGGGGCATGTTCGCGTTAAACTCCTCTAGTACGCGGCGGAGATCGAGATATTCGGCGTCGTTAGGGGGCGGTTGAAATGTATTATCGACTACATCGACTTCCCGGTCCGCTTCTAGTGCGGGCTCCGCTTCGTGTACATTACTTCCCTCGGGTATATTAGTCCTGTCCTCGTCGTTAACCGCTAGCTACGCGGCGAGTTCATCTAATCTCTCGGCGAGCTAATTTAATATCCTAGTCCTATCGAGTAGCGGCGGGTCGGCGAAGTTATAGTCTTCGGCTAGCTCGATCGACTGCTACATATAACTTCGGCGTTGGCGTTTCGGAGGCCTTAGAGGCCGCTCGTCTTCGTTATTAAACACAACGTCCCGTAGATTATTAGGCACCGGATCGCGTAGGCTAAGAAAATCATCGTCGTCGTTATCTCGCCTAAATCCTATAAACGCATTACTACCCTTTATACTACTACGACTATCCCGCTAATCTATAAGATAAGCATACGAACAGCGCGAGAATATACGAGAGGGTGCGAGAAGAACTACCCGGTAGTATAGTAGGGTAAACTCGGGTAACTCTAGGGAATCTAGAATACGCCGCTTTAGAGTAGCACGATACTATAGCGTAGTAGCGTCGCTAGCGCAGACAGCGGAGCGCAATCGCTACATATCCCGCGCACGCTAGGGTGTATATAGGGGGTACTCGCTAGGCCCGAGGGGCGGGGCGAGCTAGGGCTCTAGCCGGGTAGGGTAGGGGGCCCGTAGAAGAATATACTATATCTAGCGCCGCCGGCGGAGATAAATCCGGTAAGTCGGGTACGTTAGATAGCTAGTGCGCGGCAGCCTACGGTAACTAGCGATAGCGGTAGGGGGGAGGGGATAGGCCGGGCTAAATCTAATTAGGGTACGGGTACTACTATATGGGCGGTGTCGCGACCTCTTCCGGTAACCGGGCCTTAAATACCTATTAACGCCGCGTATAGTAGTACGTCGTATCTGATTTCGCGCTAGTGCTCGTGTTGCCGTTATTAGTATAGTAGTCTAATAGTACTATAGGTAGGATACTTCGTCCTGTCGCGCAAAACTTCCCGAGTTAGTCGTTCGCGCTACTCGGTACATAGAGGGCGAGTCTCGGTACGATTAGAGATATATGTTCGTATAACAACGTTAAGTGTAAGCGCACTTCCACCTATAGTCCGGTATATAGTTATGTTAGGTTAGACGCGAAATTATTCCCGTTATATATAGATTGCGAGATAGGGGATTTCACGTAGGTAGACCCCCGCGTTATGCCGCATCGCGGGGTAGCTAGGGTAGTCGCCGTGCCCCGCGCGCCTACTATCGGTTTCCTAATACAGCCCGACTTTACGATAACTCTGTTTACTACTACTACTACCTCCGCCCTTATCTATACGATATAGTAGCCGAGACGCTCTATAGTCCTTCTACTCCGCTTATTCTATTAATCCTAAACTTGCCGCGCATTCCTACGGTAGATTTGCATCTGTAGTATTATTTTAACTTTATCTACTAATTACTTTTAGGGTATTACACCGAGCTCTATAATTAACAAGCACTATAGTTATAACTACTCCGGAGGGAGACACTAGTACCGGAACCGCTACGCCTAGCGAGTTACCCGACTAAGAGATCGACTTATTTATTAACCGCCTTAACGACGACGCCTTCTCCCGAGAATTCGTACGTGCGAGTATAACGAACTACGCGGGTTTAGATACTAACCCGTACTTATAGGAGGAGAAGCTCGCGACGAGAGAAGCTACGCAGACTACCGCCGGGACTAGGCGTAAGCGTCGCCGGGTGTTACCGGAGGGTCTCCCGCTAGACCCTCGGGTAATCTCCGGGTTATTTACTCTATCTATATAGAGGTCCTTTCTTCTAAGGTCCTCTAATCGAGTAGATACTCTCGTTCTTTTTCGGCCGGTAGTCCTTAGTTAGAGGATATCGTGTCCCGTAACACCGGGGTACTATAAGCCCGTAGCTTAATAAGATTAAGCCGGCCCTAAAAGCATTCGAGGCGGGCTATAAGCGTAGCTTCTTTAAACACTTTAACAACTCCTAGCTCGACGCTCTCGTAAAGTACTACTTCTCCCTGTTTAAGGATGCCGCCGACTACGAATACATTGAGACGGAGGCGATTAAGCGCGGCCGCTTAAATATAGCGTAGTAGACATGCCGCGCTTATAAGGCAATAAGGGTTCGTTACTCTACGCGGTAATTTTGTAAGAAGCTTGCGATAATTTGTAGGTCTACGTTCCTAAGAAGCTAGATACTACGGGGCCTCGGGGGGTAGCGATAGCGAAGTCGGCGGACTTTAGGGCTCTCCGGTCGTTCTTCGAGTAGAAGTTTAATGTTGCCGACTTCGACTACGTCTTTAACTTCTACAAGAAGGTAATCGACCTCGCGGCGTCCTTAGAGTATAGGTAGTAGTATACGAAGAGTATACTTTGCCGTCTTTTCCCCTTTATACTATACCCTACTTACGGGACATAGATATCTATATATAGCTCGTAGCGAGAGTTAAGCTCGAGCTCGATTACTACGAGCACCTAGACGTTAGGCTACATAAGTACAACCGGGAGTCCGTAGGGCTATAGTTCGACACGATAGCGAAGGCGAAGTAGTACGACGACGTAAATTACGCTACGATGTTCGTAAGGAGAGGGCTAGCTACCGCTAGTAGTACGAGGAAGAAGAAGAAGTCCTTACTACTCGCTACCGACGAGGATCTAGACTTCGAGGTCGCGCTATACAAGGGCACGCTAATCCTAGGGAGTAGGACTACTACTAGTCCGGACAAGCTTACCTAAGCGGTATAACGATTCCCGCCTTTACCTTCTCGATCTATAATTAGTAGCCGCTAACGAGCGAGTAGTTAACCCTTATACCCTCCTCGCCCCGCCCTACCCTCGCTACCTCCTTACTCTCCTCTCTTCGCTTACTATCTACGATATACGGGACTATTAGGCTAGGCCGAGCACGGCATAATACGGACTACGGCCGCGACGCTAGTAGCGGGAGAGCGCTAAGGACCTACAGTCCAAATAGTGTTAATATAATTATAAATTAGTATCGAGATACCCCGGGAGCGCCGCTACTTAAGCGAGAGCGATATATACTATATACTATAGTATGTAATATAAGCACGATTCGTAGTACTCCGGTGTCTATGCCGTGCTACTGTCTTATTATCTACGTTATCTATAATCCGCTAACGACCCCTTTATACCGCCCTTCCGAATCCTTATTAGAGATAGTACCGTAGGGGATTACCGCCGTACTTAAGCTTATAAGTAAATGTATTACGATGCTATGTAGCGCCGTCGTATACGATGACTGTATTACGGATACTCGTCGGCGAATGCGTACCGCGCTACCGCGGTACTATATATATAGTACGTTGTAACATTTCCCCTTCGTTATATACTCGGTCGAGTATCTAATAAGGCGGCTATAATAACGTAACGGTCTCTCGGAGGAATATACTTACCTAGTAGTTCTCTAGCTACGTAGAGGTCTAATACTAAGTTAATTTATTGTACAATAGTAACTATACGACTTCCTACTACGTTAAGCGACTTAAGACTCGGACTATACTATGTTCCGCCTATTAGCGTTGTCGCTATATAGCCAAATTTGTCGCTAAGTTCTACACGTGTCTCTTTGTTATATATGTTAAATAAGTATTATGGAATTAGGTATTTATTATAATCCGTAAAGGTTATGTATGCCCTAGAGTATCGATATTATTAGATGCCGTACACCGACATGGGACACGATCTAGGCATGTGTGAACTTCCTAATGATGCTACAGCAATGACTGCCTTGGATCTAATAAGGCAGCACTTTTACAATTAGACGGTATTGGGTCACTATATTACGGCGCCCCCGGAACGCCTTAAGGAATGCCCGCCGCCTTGGTACGTGTCTCGCCCTGGAGTCCAGGGTCGGACCTCGCACTTCGAGCGACATCAGCACAGGCTTGCTGTGCGGCCACTCTGCAGCAGCACGACCAGTACTGCACCCTTCATGTGCTGGAACACTGCGAATGCATTCGGCTGTACGCATTCCCAGACAGGACAGGAGATTCAGGTGGAGCTGAGAACCATTTCGCAACTGTTTCGGGTACGACTTGCTCCTACCTACACCCAGTGATGCATGCAGAGCGTCGACGAAGACCGTCCGGACTCTGGACACGGGCCAGCCGACCACATTGATCGGAATGGGGTCTCACGAAGACTGCCTCTGGCCACGGTGTGACGAAGGCGCGGCGCACTATTGACAATCGTGCTTCCGAGCCACGCCGAACCTCGCTGCGAGAAGAGCGATACGAAAACACTGAGCTTGGATGCTGCGAAGATCGTTTGCAAGGGTGATCGGCTTGATGGGCGTTGGACCTGCTCGACCGTCGTTGGCTGATCATCATATCAATGCAGGAAGGTGCCTCTGTACAATAGGGAGCATGTCCACGGCTGGCGCAGGTCAATCTCCTCAGCCATACATGTATAGCGACACTTGGTCGACTTTAGTGCAATCCAGGACATTCAATCGTACGCGCAATAACGTGACACTAGTCCACCAACGCCACGCTGGACGCACAGGTGAACTCACGATAACCCCTCCATGACACCTTCGCCAATACTCCGATCCCACTCAAACTGCCTGTACCTCGTCGGCGTGTGCACGTCATCCCCCGAATCGTCCCGACTCCGTACCGAACCCACACTGCCCGCCTTTCCGGACCCGGCATCTGACCGATCCTTCGCCTTCTCGTTGGTCGCTCACCGCGACTTCTTGGTCGTACTACCGAACCAGCCTTTCCGTTTGGCCGTGCCCCCTATGCTCGCTGCATCTCCATCGCCAGCCTCCCCGTCCAAGTCGCTAGCCGTAGGTGCGAGGGTTGTGTCGGCGGCCAGTTCAACCAGCTCAGCATCGCGGATCCATTTCCGGCGGCGCGTATAGCGGTCCCAGCCGTCCGTCTTCCGGCCATCGTGCCACTTGTTGTCGTAGTACGTCCAGCCCGCGTCGTCGCCCCCGCCACCACCGCCGATGCGCTTGGCCGACCGCTCCTTCTCGGTCGTTGCGCCTTCCACTTTCCACTCACTGCCGGGCACCCATCGCCACTTCGTGGTCTCGTGGTCAGTGCCGGGAAGCTCGAAGCTTTCGATGTCTGGGCTGGTGTTCATGTGCTCGTCCGTCCAGGCCTGGCGTTCATAGGAGAGAAGGGATGCCGTCCAGCCCAATCCCAGCCAGCGGCGTTGATTCTCGTGGATCGAAAAGGCGAAACGCACTCCAGGAGCCGCATCTTTGGTAATACTCGGCGTAGAGAGCTTGGTGTCTTTGCCCTCAGATCCCAAAGATCGCAATCTTGGAGGCTTTGGCGGTGGGCCAATGAAGGTCAGTCCGGTCATCAGAGAGATGGCGTTACGGATGGAGCGACTTCGCCACAGTATCGTCCGGGTGACACGCGCCGGACGGCTATGCCAAGATAGGCCGAGCGTCCCGAATGCCAGCACAACGCGTCCCGCAGTGATGATGTGCAGTGGCGGTAGTGTCAGCAAGATCCAGATCGGCGTGACGGCGAGTATCCTCAAGAACAACGCAGTCAACGCTGGCCTGGTCGTCGCAGATGTCGCGCTGCTCTGGGTACTCAGGTACTCCGTCAGCCTCAGGAACGGATCGAGCAGCACATCGCACCGCCCCGTGAAAGTCTGCAGTGTCTCCAGGATCTCATCCAGGCTCTTCCTCTGCTCCGAGTCAGGCCGCTTTCGCCGCTTCACCTTCTCGCCGCTCCACAAGGTACTTGACAGTGGACTGTACCTCCGTGAGTACATCCCCAGTATCAGCCCAACCACCACGACCAAGGGCCCCGCCCATCTTATCACATCACCGCCATATAATGTCGCGAACCAGAATGCCGAGAGCACGAGGAAGCTCTCCCATTGGTCGCTCGTCGTCCATGATAGCAGGCCTGCGATGTGGTTCAGAGGCAAGATGAACGGATGGCTGTAGGCCAGCGCTCGTGTGACCTGCGGGGGCGTAGCTACCAGCAGCGGACTCTTCTGATACACCAGTATGGACGTCCTGTTAGTCCCTGTCGTCGCGGTCTGCTGGTCTGGCGAGAAGGTGGCCACAGTAGGCTGCGGTGCACTGTCGTTGTCGCCGTCAGCCTGGCCGGGGGTCGCCTGCTTGGAGTATCGGTCCGTCATGGAGCTCGTCCAGGGTGTATCTGCATCACGTCGCCTCATCAATCTACGGAGCTTCATTCGCAGGCCCATGACGGACTGTGTGCCGCATGTCGCAGTGCCTACCAAATGCTGCCATGCACCTCCGCTGTGTCAGAGATGCCAATCATTTGCTGCTGAGACACGCGGTTGCCTGATTGCCTCCTGCTTGCTGTCGCTGTCGCTGTGAGCGGGCTTGTCCACGCACCCAAACCAGGCATGATCGAGGCCCGCCCCGCCGCCTGATCCCTTCGTGCTTTGGCATGTGATTGCGTACAGCGGCGTACCGATGCCGACGCCGGGAGATCGACCGCAGGGTCCAGGCAGGCCGACTCCCGAAGATCCGACGAGGCGATGAAACATTCGATGAGCGACGAGATTCCGCCGCTTCCATCCCCTCGTACATCATGGTAGGCGCAGGCGCATGCTGGCAATTCAGGGCGCAAAGACTGACATTCTGCTCAGGCGCACCGGATAATATCGCAGGTCGTGTTCACAGGCGCGCGAGTGTTTGGGCGAGCCTTTGCGGAAGCATACAAGCAAGCCTCTGCATCCCAGGTATCATGCGCCTCGTCACTCATCGGAGGTTGCGTCGATCTCTGACATGCTTCCCGCCCAGAAATATGCCGCCGCCAATTCTTCGAACCCCACCGCCGCCAACACCTCCTCCTCCGCCGGCCTGACCCTGGACGAAGCCTGCCGCATCCTCAACGTCTCGCCCCCCAAGGGCGGCCAGAGCAATCTGGACACCGTCCATGAACGCTTCAAACGATTATTCGATCTCAACGACCCGAAGAAAGGAGGGAGTTTCTACATCCAAAGCAAGATACTACGGGCAAGAGAGCGGATAGAAATGGAGGTACGTGAAGCGGCCGAGGCAGCGCAGAGGGACGAGGAGTTGAAAGGCGACTGGCGGCCCAAGATGTACAGGGACTGAAGTGTCTGGTACGTGTGCTGACGGACTGGTGTTGGTGTAGGCGCAGAGACTGAGGCATCAGCAGTCCAAAGCACCGCCAGTGGAGCCACAGCAGCAGCAGCAGCCTCCGCAGAGCTGATGAACATACGACGGGAATGTACATATTGAGAGTTTTTGAGGCATAGCGTGGTGTTGTCTGCGTTGAAGCGAGCATTCTGGGGTGGCAAGGGAGGCTGGCGTTCTGGTCGGAGAGATGCTCCCCGCTCTACTGCAACAATGCTGTGCACGACGACGCGCAGATCGTCACACAGATCTCAGCATAGCGCGGGAAGAGTCAACGGACATATATTCGATGCTGTAGGAATACTCGTGAGACCTGCTGTACGCTGAGCCCTGAGCGCCAGGGCTTTTGGCTCATACAACGGCCCTCTTGCTGCTGAATCGCAGCTTGTACGCCTCGAGCCCGTGAATGGCTGAGAACAACACCACAAGCCCCGCTGAAAGGTGGGAAGACAAGCGCCGGTCGCCGCGTCGGTTACAACGTTGCTGTCGCTCATCGGCTGGCCCTTTATGCCTCGCGCCAAACCGGACACTTAAGCAGTGAACTAGGTAGCTACGGATAAGACACCGCTGTATAGTACGGCGAGTGCAGAAGTGGATCCGTCGGCGGCTGCTGCTGGTGCTGGTGGTGCAGTAGGCGAGCATCAATCTGAGGCTCATGGACAGGATACCGCTGCTGCTCGTGATGTTTGTAGTGCTGGGCTTCTTGTGCCTCTTGGCGCTGCGCGTACTGCTGCGACATTGACCGTGAATCGATCTGCGGGTCGTGGTGCCGTGGCAAGAGCTCAGAATCGATGTGCTGTTCTGACTGCTGGATCGGGTGTGGCGCGGGAGGATGATATAGAGGCAGGGGTGGTAGCGGCCGCTCGTGAGGTTCCTCAGCTGCCTCATCCGATGGCTGCGTGTTTGCAGGTGGCGGGGACGGCATCATGGGAGCCTCGAATGGTGTTTCATCGTGCACATTCGAGAGACTCGTATGCGGCGCCATGGGATGCGCGGCAGTGGAGTCTTCGAGCGATCGGCCGCCCTCCTCGGACTCGATGACTTTGATCCATTTCCGCTTGAGCTTCGACATGGTCGTCGTGCTGCATATAATGCCGAAGCGGTCGTGAATGAGCCAGACGAGATCGTCAAGGTAGCGGTTGCGGTTCTTGGGATCCCGCAGCCAGTCCCTCACCTCCTGCGCGTTGCATCAGTCATGATCACACGCCCGAGTGGTCGATGCTACGGACGAGTTCCTGCTCGGCCGTGAGCACCTTCGGCCTTCCGTTCTTCTTGTTCAGCTCCGTGGGCATGTACGCGGATCCGTGCTGCTGCAGGCATCGCTTCATGCGGTAGATCGAGCTGCGCCCGACTTTAAGCTTGCGATGAATGGTGGTCGGGTCAAAGCCCGCCTCCAGCAGATCCTTGATCTTGTCTTGCACCTCTGGTGCTTGTTTGCCGGCGCCTGGCATGGTCGAGATGAAGTCGGAGATGCCCAGCAGCTGTTGCAAAAGTGGCCGGAAAATATATCACTGGCACTTTCCCACCTGAAATGGCAGCGGGTAACGGCGGACCCTGCCAAGCCTGAGGCCGAGGTTGCAGCGGCGCGTACATGAATGCGACGCGTCGCCCCTCGACAACTTTACTTCGAACATCCCATGTCATGTTCGACACAATTACGGTCGCCGCTGTAAATGGCGTTTCATTCTGCGCTGGAGATAGGTGAACAGCACACCCACTCACCGCAAGCACACGTTCCGTCTATCGGCATTCCCCTACACTCCAAAAGCCTGGAGCCGACCGCGCCGGTTCTGCACCAATGTAACCGCGTTAGCTACTCAGAGCTATCACTGCGCCTGAGCTCGGCACTACCTTACCCAGACGCCGTGTACCAAAGATACAGAGTTAGCTTGTCCGACTCGGAGGCAATCTTCGCGTCCAGCAAAGCCATCCACTTGTGTTTCCCAGGAGCACACGACTTGTGCATCTGATCCTGACGACGACCTCTACGTGCAGGTACTCTGGCACTTGCGTGACACAATCACTCAGAGTTGAGCAGGATTCGAATGCCCTTCGCAAGACTGCTGCCGCAGGCAACCAGGGCTCAATCGAGCTTGAAAGTCCTTTCCAAGATCAGTCCTGGACAAGCAAGCATCTGCTCATCGAATCGCTCAATGCCAACGAGTCGCTACCTAGGCGTAGTGTGGACACCACCGGAGCAGCATGATGCTGCTTCTGTTCGCTGTCAACGTTGTTGAGAGGGACCGTCCGAAAACGGCCCTTACGCGAGAACAAGCTGACTCGTAGGAGCGGCCTCGGAAGCAACTGACGAGGGTTCGAGGGCTACTCGGGTGATTTCACACCACATAAACAACTACGATGACCGATTCGAGAGCAGATCTGGGCTCTGGTTGCATCCGCCCTTCATACGGAGCACACTTCCACTGCTAGACGTTCGCAGTCGGTGTGTAATTCCGATGTCGATTGCTGCCAGTGGATAAGTTCAGATCGATTCCGTCGCTGACTGGACATAGTGGACGATCCAAGGATATGCGAGAACAGGTTGGCTTCGCCTGAGAGGGCCGGGAATTGACTTACGCGCACGAATTCGGTAGATCCTGAAGCACCTTATCATCACGAATGGCAGCGAGGTGGACGCCGCCGGAACAGTGACCCGTCGAATCCGGACTGACTATGAAGGTCCATGTTCATCAGTCCACAGTTCCACGCAGTCTGACCATCCTTATTACCAACGACAGTCTTAAACTGCTTGATGGTTTTAGCAAAAGCCGAAACCTTGAGCCGGCAGTTGATGTGGGGGTGCAGCATCCCCGTCACCAGCGGGGCATCTGCTTTCTGGCCTGCTTGGGACACATAACAATCCAGAGAGTCAGCTAAATGGTGCGACTGTTCTATGCAAGGTAGGCCAGGCCATCACTGCGACAGCGTTCACCGTGATTGCTCTATTCATATTCCGAGCGCACATCTGCAATGGACCCCTCCGAGGTCGACGTCCCTCCCCTAAAGGACCTGACGATCGACAACATCACAGACAATGTCAAGCTTATCAACTCGAAATGTCCCAACCCAAGACTGAAGTATATACTGGAGAGAGTCGTCCAACATCTTCATGACTTCGCAAGGGAGACCCGACTCAGCCACGAGGAGTGGATGACTGGCCTGCTCTTCCTCACCTCAGTTGGCCAAATATGCACCGACGTGCGGCAGGTAGGGACAGAGAAACCGCATTCGCGCGAGCCGCCACTGATTGATGTCGCAGGAGTTCATTCTCCTCTCCGACATCCTTGGCCTGTCGCTCCTCGTCGACTCCATCGATCACCCGAAACCCGAGAACAGCACTGAAGGGACTGTCCTCGGTCCCTTCCACAGCCACGAGGCCCAGATCGAACCCAATGGCGCCGTCATATCACATGATCCGGATGGCGAGCCTTGCCTCGTGCTCTGCGATATCAAAGACACAGCTGGCAAAGCCGTGGAGGGCGTAAAGATTGACATTTGGGAAACGGATAGCAAAGGCTTCTACGACGTGCAGTATCCCGGTCGCGAGGGCCCGGATCAGAGAGCGGTGATGCACAGCGACAAAGAGGGCGTGTTCTGGTTCAAGGCGATCGTGCCAGTGCCATATCCGATCCCACACGACGGTCCTGTCGGCAAGCTGTTGGTGCAGCTCAAGAGGCATTGCTATCGGCCCAGCCATATGCACTTCATGTTCGAAAAGTCAGGTTACGACCATTTGATAACGTGAGCACAGCTAAGAGCCTGCGCAATGCGACCGCCTGCTGATTGTCCATGTAGAGCGCTGTACCTTCGCGGCGACCCCTACGAGACCTCAGACGCCGTCTTCGGCGTCAAAGAGTCCTTGCTGATTGATCTGGGAACGGTCTCGGTGGAGCATGCGCAGAAGTACGGGGTCAAAGAGGGTAGCAAGATGATCGGCTACAACTTTGTGCTGGTGTCTGAGGACGAGTCGAGAGAGCTGCGCGAGAAGAACGCCATGGAAGCAATGAAGTCGCAAGGCAGGACTATGAAGCTATGGCGAGGACTGCCAGTGCCGGACAACGACTAGCTGTGATTGAGCACGGCCTCACTACGCCGGAGGACAAGATGCAGGTCGATGAGAAGACCTCGATAGACAGATTGAGCTCAGCTGTTCTACATGTAGCTCTGTCGGATTCAGCCGACGCTTCCACACAGTAGGTCTGGCACTGTTGCCAAGTCTCATTTTACTTGAACTTCGAGCGGCAAGACGTACTATCGCCTGCTGGCGTATTCCTTCCATATACGGTCGGTCAAAGCGCCGTGCAAGTGATGGAACCGACTGCAGTCCAATAGAACGAGCGTGCTCACAGATGTCGCAACAGAACTTCTCATGCAGACCCCGAACGCTTTCTTCGAGTCAGATTACGCAGAGCTAGCTGTTGGTAGAGCCAGACTATGGCGCCAGGCTCTGGTGGCTTCTCAAAACGTGTCGCGACATCGGCTTGTACGGCTTTCTCTGGGTTGGCAACCTATGCGCTGGTGGTCGAGAGGATCAAAGACACTGCATTTGACGAGGACATGTGCTTTCACATGCCAATATATATTTAGCTT
Organism: Teratosphaeriaceae sp. CCFEE 6253; assembly: GCA_033119285.1. Lineage (NCBI taxonomy): Eukaryota > Fungi > Ascomycota > Dothideomycetes > Mycosphaerellales > Teratosphaeriaceae > Teratosphaeriaceae sp. CCFEE 6253. The sequence goes on along the minus strand of JAWDJV010000068.1, from coordinate 4,746 downwards.
CCCCAGAACGGCTCATCCCGGTCGCGTCGCCGAAACCAGCCAACCTTCAATTTCCTCGTGTCTCCCACACGTCTTTCTAATTGCAAAGCTCCTGCGCATTCACCACCCACAGCCGTCACCCGCATCGAATCGTCAGGCAGACACCTGACGAACACAAGTTTCACGCATACACCACTCGAGCATCATCTATGGGTTCCAACACGACCCCGGCATCCACTCTCACCAGCGCGCGTCGCGACATTGTTGCTACCGTCCACGGCCTCACACCAGGACTCTCTCGTGCCGAGTCGAGCTTCGCCTCGCTGGACTGGGTAGTTGCGGGAGGCCCGCCTTGAACGGGTGGGCGAAAACAGCAGCGAACACGACGGGCGCATTGGTGCGGCCAGAGTAGGACAGTGCAGCCGCTGGCAGAACCTGCTCAAGTAACTGAAACAGTCAACATCAACGCAACTTTGTTGCCGAGGAGCTAAAGCTGCAGAGTTCAAAGCCCATTCGGATAGACTACCACAATGCCAGGCATGGACATTGATGGCCGTGGCACACGCCTGGATGTCCAGCGATCGCCGCCGATGCGGATCGCGTCTCCTCCTCGCCAAGTCGTCCACGACGCAATCAGCGACGAGTACATGCCAATCTCAAAGCTGAATCACGAGGCGCTGAGAGAGAAGGCCAAAAAGCGGAAGAAGAACAAGAAGAAGGGCATGCCACCTGCCGCGCCTGCCATGAACGTCATCAAAGGTTTCCAGACACCAGTGACCTCTGGCGGCGAAGAGACAGACATTTCCGTGGCTAGCACGCCACTACTTGGTGCCACCGGCAGCCCTGCAATGCGGCCGGCCACACCAGGGGTGAGCGGCATTGGGGCTCTACGATCGCGTCTGGACGCGCTCTCGCTGGACCTTGATGAGCGCAGGCCAAGTCTGGCGAGGGTTCTCTCGATCGAATCGCATGCGTACGACAACGCGGCATCCCTTTCCCCCAGGACCAGTGAGAGTGACATGATGGAGATGGAGACATACGATGTCGAGCTCGACGAAGATTTTGCGAGCGCTGAAACGGGCGCATGCACGCCTCTCTTCGCCTCGCAGGCTGTCGAAGGCGGCTTGCGCGCCAGCTCTGTCTGTCGAAAGATGTGCGCAAACGACTTCGACCCGCTGCGTTGTCTGGGCAAGGGCGCGTTCGGCACGGTTCATCTCGTCAGGCAGCAGGCCAGCGGCCGCCTCTACGCTCAGAAACAGTTCAAAAAGGCCACCCTCACGGTGCACAAGCGTTTGATTGAGCAGACTCGCACTGAACGATCCATACTGGAGTCAGTCCGGCATCCATTCGTTGTGAAGCTCTACTATGCTTTCCAGGACCATGAGAAGCTGTATCTCATCCTCGAGTATGCTCAGGGTGGCGAGCTGTTCCACCATTTGGCGATGGAGCGCATGTTCTCGGAAGAGGTCGCTGCATTCTACATGGCGGAGATGGTGCTTGCTCTTGAGCACCTGCACCACAACGTGCGCGTCATCTACCGCGACTTGAAGCCGGAGAACTGCCTGCTCGATGCTGAAGGACATCTGCTTCTCACCGACTTCGGTCTGAGCAAGGTGGCGCTTGAGGATGATGAGCGCGCAAACAGCGTGTTGGGCACCATAGAGTATATGGCACCTGAGGTCATCCAAGGTCAAGGCTACGACTTCACAGTCGACTGGTGGAGTCTCGGAGCTATTGGCTTTGACCTCCTCACCGGCAGCCCGCCTTTTGGAGGCAACAACCACGCCAAGATTCAGCAGAACATTCTCAAACAAAAGCTGCAACTGCCATACTTCCTAGGCCCGGACGCCAAGGACCTCCTTACCCGCCTCCTGCGTAAGGAGCCGAGCAAACGCCTCGGTGGTACCAACAACAAGGATCTCAAGGCGCTCAAGGCGCATCGCTTCTTCCGCAAGATTGACTGGAAGAAGCTCGAGAGGCGTGAGGTCGACCCACCAATCCAGCCCGTCATTACCGATCCTGAGCTCGCGGAGAATTTCGATGCTGACTTCACGGATCTGGCCGTGAGCCCGGTGCTGAACCGCGATGGCAAGAGCTTCGAGGCGTATATGCAAGACGTGGTGATGGCTGAGAACAACCCCTTTGGCGGCTTCAGTTTTGTGGCCAGCAATAGTCTCCTCGAGAGCGATGGGTTCGCGCTTGGCGCTTGACTGCATGGCAGTAATAGAGGACGGACGGACGCCAGCATGTGGGCTGATGAGAGTGCGGCGACTGCTGCAGACAGCAAGTACGCGGTGTGATCAGGATGTGATATCCTGGTCTCTTCATGTAGAGCGAAATCTCATCGGATACTTGACTATGGCGTCGAGAGTCTGCCTTCCATTCCATGCCTCCTGTTTGTCCTCACGTGGATGTGTAATGTGTTGGCGGACTGCGGATCGCGGCCCACCGCATTGGGTCGCTACCGCAAGTGCTGTGAACTCTTCTGCGTCGGCACAGAGACAGAAGGAATAATCTTGGTGTGTCGTCGAACGGCACGAGCTGCCCGTTCCATTGCAAACATGGGTGCGTTGTAGGGCGTCCCAGCTCAATCTCGGGCAAGCTACACGTCCATTTGGCCACTTTCAATACCACTCATGTACCTCGATCCATGAGGACCTCGGCATGAGCGAAGCCACGACATAAGCGTTTGACCGATGCACGCGGTCTCACGGCACCGCATTTAGCTTGGCGTTGGAGGTGCTGCCCCGAGAGACTGTTCGTCGAGCGTCTTCAGGTTGCAGGTGGGTTTGGATCGAGATTGTGAGCATCCTGGAGATGTCGCTGCTCCTCGCGGTACTTCTTGAGGACCTCGTCCCTCATCAGCTTGCGTGGCGCTCGTCGGCCTGTGAACAGTTCAAATTGGGCAAAGGCTTGCTCAGGTAAGACATCGAATCCGTCCATGAAGATCCAGCCCTTGTGAGCTTGCGCTCGCATCTGCGTGACTATGGGGGTGACCATTGGCCTATAGGCCAGCTATGAAAGTGTCAGTGAGGCTGGGTAGATGTACAGCACGTCTCTGCTCACCTCTATCAGGATCCCACCAGTCGGACTGCCAAGCCAGGCTTCGGGCAAGGTGAAGTTGATTGGGGACCCGTCAGCGGCCTGAGTTGGGATGCTGGATACGATCATGGACGGCTGACGGTAATCCTTGGGCCATGGACTGGTGAATGATTCTAGCACCCGAACTTGGCAATGAGCGGTATCTTCTAGACACAGCACGCTGATGCTGTTGCTGGCTATCAGCTTGTTGTAGTGATTCGCGACCGTCCTAGCATTGGCGATAGTCCTGTTGCAGATGAAGATGAGCTGGACTCCCAAGCTCAGCATCGCGTAGATGGCTGAACGAGCCTGACCGCCAGCGCCGCAGATGAGCGCAGTACTTTGTGGACGCACTGTGTTTGCAGGGGACAGTCCCCTTCTGAGCACCGCGCGGATGCCAATCCAGTCCGTGTTGTCCCCGTACAATGCCTTCACCACTCCCCGTCTGTTTGCTTGACGCAGCATGCCAAGCTGATCAGGAGCTCCGCCATCGTCAGCGAGCTCGCGGATGGGTAGTATTGTGTTGACGGAACCAATGACCTTCGCATGAGGACTGAGACCGGTAAGTAAGGGGAGGATGCTGGTCTTGTAGGGCTGGACGACAGCAGCCCCTCCGAAGTCTGGTTCATGGGCATGCCGCTTCAGGTCATCTAGAGTGCTTGAAGAATGCGTGCCGTAGCTATGCGGCATTCCGCAGGCTTCATATGCAGCATTGTGCATTGCTGGCGACAGGGAGTAGCTGACATTGGCGCCGTAGATGAAGAAGTGCAGTGGCTCATGTATGAATGTTGCGAACAATGCTGCGTATACATCTCGGGAAGTGAGCGGCGTACCGCCGTGACTGGTTGCAGGAGTCAACGAGGTGGACGGTCTGACCGGCGTCAGAATGCGGTTGAAACACATCGAGGTCCTGCCCCTGGGGCCGGTGTTGTACACTGATAATGAGGCCTTGAGTGTCTGTCTTTCTGCTTTGTCAAGTAATGCCTGGAGCGCAAAATTGTCCTCCAGTTGTTTGGCAGGCATTGTAATCCTGACGATGCTGCAGCCAAGTCTGTCGCCTCGAAGGTATGTCTGGAAGCACGCTGCAGCGCTCCAACCGTCCTGTGGAGCTTGCTGGAAGGCCAGCACACCAATGAACAACGTACTGCACCCACTGACGACCAATGAAGTGACTTGGGAGTCGTCTAGCTGTAGATCCACCGAGCAGTACTCTGCTCCGAGTCTCAGGCAGTAGCTTAGGAGCAAGCAGTAGAGCTTCGAATCTTCCTCTGCCGTCCGTACGACCGTCAGAATGACCGGGACAATAGTCAGACGTCGCAGTGTCGCGAATGCTTCCGCGATTGCCAGGAGATGGTCCTCCGAAGGACCATCTTGAGGGCTTAGCAGCGTCGAGCGCGGGTGTATACTCAGTTCTACAGCGTCGACGCCAATCTGCAGATCATCCAGGTCCACGCTGCCATCCGCAATCTCTCCCACACTGATCTGCGCCGCCAAAGTGAAGGTTCGATCATGTACCGACACTTGTGAGAGCAGATACGCAGAGTGGTGTGATGGAATCCGCTTATGGTCGCCTAGAATGTTGCGGAGGAGTTTTAGGAAGTCTCGTTCCACTCTTTTGAGCGTCAAGAATAGGCTGCCAGCTTTCGCTAGATCCCAAGCGTCCGGTCTCTCGGTCTCTGCGAGCTT
>JAWDJV010000067.1:0-47902 GCA_033119285.1 Teratosphaeriaceae sp. CCFEE 6253 | reverse complement strand
CTGCCAGTGTTCGAGGGCAAGACAGAAGAGGAGTGAGGCGATCTTCGCGCCCAACGCTGGAGAGTGCGAAACGGATCCGAAGTGATGGCACGTGGGCTTGTCAGACGTCTGGTTGTCGCCTCGCTGTACCTGATAGACGATGCACGGCTGAGAAGTGGCGCGATCCATTGGCTGTCGCGTGGTACCGACGGACTGACAGTTCAGGCACGGGACGACGCCAGCCCGTGAACGCGTGGGAGGGAGTGCCCGCAGCGTGTCGACAGCTCAGCACGCCTCACATGCACTCGCTCCTCGCTCCATGCGAGGACAGCACACCACGCGCGGAGATGGCTGGGTATCTCGGCTACGCGGTCGTCATCGCTGCTTTTTGCCCGTATATCGCTGTAGTCTAGACTCCGAGATGCCTCATCATCACTCGAATCGTACCTCAACATTCATTCACCCAACGAACTATACAACACCAGGCTGTGAATCGCACGTCGTCGTTGTGACACGCGCCGTCCCGTCGACTTCCGAGACCTTAATCCCAGCTCTTAGCCAAGACTCAGCCTGACGTTGACCGGCGAAGAACGGCCGCCTCGTCTCATTGGCACGTCCACTCCATCCAATAGCAAGGCCGCGACGAGAAGGCGAACGCGATTGGTATAAACACAGCCAGGTACGCTCATAGCAACCACCTTCACCATCCGACGCGCGCAACACGGTCGCGCGACCGCATCGCGACGATGGCGCAGCTGCTGCGTTCGGCGCATGGCGGGAGGTCGCTAACGTGCGTGCATGCAGGGAGGGCGTGTATCGCTGTCACCGCATCTTCGACCGCCGCGACGTGCCTCACCGCGTGCGCGTACGTCACGCATTGGCGAGCGCAAGCGCACTGCATTTCGCGAGATCTGCGACACATTGTGTGCTGAGGGTGTACGGCTGAGCGCATGAGCGCATCGAGCTCGACGCAGTCAAGCCATGCAGGCGCCCTACGGTGGAATGCCGGCGCAAGGCCAGGCGCCAGCAGCAGCACCGAGGCGGTACGATGGGAAGAACGGGATGCCGCAGTATGATACGTCGCATGGGGGCCACTATGGCGCGAGCGCGAACATTGCCGCACAGCAGCATGCGCCGCCGCCTGAGACGTTCACGGGACAGTGGGCGAATGTGAGTAAAGTTGTCGCGAGTACCAAACGGATGTGCTGACCGAGTGTAGGTCTCGCAAGGGTTGAGTGGACAGTATCGGGACATCCTCAACACCTATTGGCAGAACCAGGTCACGAAGCTCGAGACGGAGGACCATGACTACAAGCTCCACCAACTGCCGTTGGCGCGCATCAAGAAGGTGATGAAGGCCGATCCGGAAGTCAAGATGATCAGTGCCGAGGCGCCTATACTATTCGCCAAAGGCTGTGATATCTTCATCACGGAGCTGACAATGCGCGCTTGGATCCATGCCGAGGAGAACAAACGCCGGACGCTGCAGCGCAGTGACATTGCCAGCGCGCTGGCTAAGAGCGACATGTTCGACTTCCTTATCGATATTGTCCCTAGGGAGGATGCGACACCGCAGCACAAGCGCAGACCAGACTACACGCCTGTCGGGACGTACACCGTGCCTGACCCATCGACGGCTACGGCGAGTTCCGCGACCATGGGCGTGGGGCCCGAGCAGCCGCAGATGGGCGGGCCGGAGTTCGCGGGCATGGAGCAGCAACACATGCCGCCGCAGCCGCAGTACCAGCAGCAAACGGGGATGTACCCGCCGCCGCAGCCACAGCAGCAGCCGTACGCTGCTCAGCCAATGTTCGATCCCAGCATGTACGGCCAGCCGCAGGCGTACGGTATGGGCCAGATGCCACAGATGCCGCAGGTAAGGACGGGGAGCTCAAAAATCCGCAATGATGCATTGGCAATACTGATACATTTCTAGCTCTACCAACCACCACAGCAGCAACAGCAACCACACCCACAGATGGCACCATATCGGCCCCAGGAGCAGCCGCATGGGCATGTGGAGGACCCCGACGCCGAAGGCGAGCAGGACTATGGCGCGAGCGGTTAGGATCCGAACATGCCACACCCCTCCATCGAAAGCGAGCAGGGAGTCCACGTGCCAAAGGCCGTGCGCCAGGTCAACAGAGTGAAGATGGAAAAGCATGCGCGCAAGATGTCGGGCACGAAGGCCATGTCAACCGATGACGAAGACGGTGAGGACTTTAAGGCGCCTGTTTTTGCACGTGCTGCATAGTAGATTGGCGTGGCAGTCCAAGCTGCGATTGTTGAGGATGGAGATCATTGGTACACGTCACGTTTCGGCTAGTAGTAGACTACCTGAGCACACGACAGATGATCGAGCGTTGGTCCAGGTACATGTTCTTTCCAGAGCTCCCGTGAGACGGCACATTTCCATCAAGCACCCATCGGCATTTGCCGCGTGCACGTCATCGGCGTGCCTGCCTCTTTAGAACTTCGTCTCCATGAAGCATATATCAGGGCAAACATAACCATGTCCTCCTACACTTCAGCCTCACGTCCTAAGCGCGCGGCCGAGGACTTCGCGCGAGAGCACGACAACACGTCGAAGAAGCCTCGCTTCGACCACCGCAACCCCAGCACATTGGCCGCGGATGCGCCGGAAGAAGACCTCATCCTCGATGCGGACGTGATTGGAAAAGCTGGTACGCAGACCAAGCGCAATGCAGTCAACATCGATGGCTACGAGTCCGATTCGGACAACGACAACTTCAATGCTCGGGCGGCGGACCGGGAACGCAGGAAAGATGGGAATGGAGCGAGTGGAGGCGGGAGCAAGGATGAGGATGAGGATGACATGTTCGCGGACATGGAAGAGGCTGTGCAAGGGACAGCGGACGGCGGCGAGGATGAGGACGTGAATGGAGAGGGGAAGAAGAAGAAGAAGGATGTACGGTTTCTGGACCAGACGGAGATCGAGGGTCAGGTGATGGACAGCAAGAGCGGCGGGCATGTGGCAGCGGATCTACTACTCAACCAGAAAGGGAAGCAGAGGGCACAGTCTGTGGAGTCGAGCTCCGAGTCGGGATCAGACGAGGAGCGGGATATGCTGCCGGAGGAGATGGAGGAGGATCTCGCGGCCGAGATTGGTGCGGGCGGCAAGAAGAAGCACGCGCCGAAGCTCGATGCGTTCAACTTGAAGGATGAGGAGGAAGAAGGGCGCTTCGATGAGTCGGGTAACTTTGTGCGAAAGGCTATGGATCCGGATGCGGTCAACGACAGCTGGCTGGACGGGCTGAGCAAGAAGGACGTGAAGCGGGCACGGGAGGCGCAGGAGAAGCGGGACAGTGAGCGCAGGCGAAAGGACCTGGAGGACGACGCGACGACAACGAGCGATCTGCTATCGCGGCTGATAGTGCAACTGGCGACCGGTGAGACGCCGCTAGAGGCGCTGCAGCGGCTGCAGAAAGGGCAGAAGGTCAAGCCGAAGGAGGCGAAGGTGCCGAGGTGGAAGCAGAAGAAGCTGAAGGATAGGATGGATGTGGATGTGGATGAGCCAGCGGGCAACGGCAATGGGGCGGACGGGGATCCCGTGGAGGAGGCGAGGAAGAAAGCCGTAGAGGCCATCACGGCCGCGGCGGACGCGCTGTACTCGCGCGAGCAGCACGAGATCTACGACGCGGAGCGGGAGGTGCTGATGCGGCAGTACAAGCGCGAGACCGGTGGGGATTGGCAGGCACCTGTGGAAATGTCTACCAATGGCGGTGCTGGCGATCAGTGGGAGTACAGATGGAGCGATGCCCGAGATGGCGTGGAGCGGCACGGTCCCTACGATGGTGCAACGATGAAGGCGTGGGAGGCCGCGGGCTACTTTGGCGACGGCGTCGAGTTCCGGAGAGTGGGCGACAGTGATTGGGACCGCGTACTGGATGTGAGATAGCGAAGACTCATGTGTGGGTGGCGATCATTGGGTCTCCAGTCATGACGCGCCATATTGAATGGACCCGCTACGAAGATGCCCAGCACCTATGCTTGCGCTCGAGATAGCAGAGGGCACTATGTGCATGTGAATCGCATGGCACGAGACATCAAGGGCCTAGCCGAGATGTTCGCTGTTGACAAGAATACTTGAGAGCATGAACTCAGACGACGCGAGAGCACGATGCGCAGACGGTACTACGGAGACGAAGCGAAGCTCGCGAGACAAGGACGGGGCGAAGTATGGCTGTTCATTGCTTCAGGCAACCTAGTATGTCTGTACAGCGACAGCCTCTGCGCTCACAACCTGGCGCCACCAACGAGGTCAATACAGCCCTGCAGCGACATCTGCATCTCCTCAATCTGCCGCCTCAGCGCCACATTCTCGCTGCGCAGCTGCTCTGCCGTCGCCCAAGCCGCCCGCTCACTGCCCACGACCTGCGCGCTGTACGCCACCGTGCCGGAGGAGGACAAGGGGCTTCGACGTGATAGGACCTGCCGATCCTTGCCTGCTATCGGCGCCCATTCCCGTCCATCGTACGCCGGCGTCAGTGTCATCACCGGCGGTGTCTCGCAGCCGCCAGACGCGATGGACTCCGCGTACTCGGCATCCGATTCGAAGCCGGAGTCACTTGCATTGTCCGCCGAGCCTCGCTTCCATCTTCTCGGGGACTCATCATCGTCATCAGCATCCATTGATCTTCGTACGAGCTTGACCGAGTTGCGAGCAGCCGCCTCACGGGCTTCCATCACTTTCACCCTCTCCTCCGCGAGCTGCATGGCCATCTCCCGCATGACCTCGTTTTGCTCCTGGGCCTTGTGGCTCATGTCCTCGAGCTGCAGCTTCAGGTGCGAGGCTCGCGTCTCCGCTTCCTCGACTTCCTCTCGCTGCGCGTCCATCTCAGGCTGCACGGAAGCGATGTGGTCCGCCTTCACCTTGTATGCTGCCTGCAAGCGCTGAAGCAAGCTCGTTGCGTTCAAGAGCAGGTCATTGAAAGCGTGGGGTGAAAGCGGGTCCGCTGGGCCGTTCGGGAACAGTGAGCCGGTGATGTCGGTCGCGAGGATGTCGTCCTGGAGTCTCGTGGGCGCAGTGGTCGGTGCGATCGACTTGCGGCCGAACCAGCCAGTCTTTGCCGTGGCCGTTGTCGTGCTGGCGTGATGGGCAGATGTCTGTGCAGTGCTACGTCTCGGCGGACTACCGCCGGGCCGATCCGTGAAGGTCGGCCTGTACTCCATGATGAACTCGGTCTCCTCCTTCACAGGTGACTGCGGGGCCCCTAGTCTGATAGGCGCCGACTCGCCGCTGAACAAGTCCCGACCGAAGATTGAGTGTCGTGGCTGCGTGGCTTCTGGTGCAGTCTCGGGGCTCGCGGTAAGCTTCGGTACAAAGCCTGCCAATGACTTGGCTCGGGAGTGGAACACGGAGCCCTTGCGTGTCAATGCCACTGCAGCAGGCTGTGCGCTCGAGAAGGTTGAAAGCAGTCTTGCACCAAGAGCTGGGCGGGTTGATGAAGCAGCTTTGGTTGGGGCAGGTAGTTGGAGGTCGTAGCCGTCTTGATCCAAGTCGACAGGCGTGAACGTCCGATTCGAGATCTGCCCTTGCGATCCGTTATATGCGGTCGAGTAGAAGGCGTCTTCACCAGAGCTTAGATCGGTGCTTTGGCGAGTGGCTGAGGGACGGCGTATGTGTGAACCAGAGAAGGCCATGGTAGGCTTCAGTTGTCAGGCTGGCCGACTGTAGGCTCGTGGTTGTGCGTGATCAACCAGGGCGGGCCTGCTGACACTGTCCTGGGATAGATAGATTCCAGCAGGGAGGTGAAACCTTTGTTGTTCTGGTCTTGAATTGATGGCGACAAGATCGCGATTCTCTGTGAGCGAGTGTTGCTCTGCGTTTGGCCTTGATGAAGCCAAGCGACGGCCTTTCGTTGCACCGATGTGCCTTGTTAATAATGCAGCAATCTGGTACAGAAACTGGTCGTCCCGAATGTCTCAGCCCTACGACTACCGGAGATGAGGGTCTCGAGCCGGCTGCCGATCAACAGATCGATGTTGCTTCGCCTGATCTTGCAATGGTAGTGACAAGATCTGGCGGGTGTGGTGTAACGAAGATGGGATTGGAAGCACCTGCATGAGGAGGCTGCACGTACGGAGTATGTGTACATGTATCTTGCGAAATGGAGATGGCTTGACTTGAGTTTCCACCTGTTCGAGGCGGCTGGAACCCCTGCCACCGGAACGTGCGCTAGCGTCATCACATGCAGACCGCGCATGACTCGTGCATCGTGCGCACGCAATGCCGCGGTATCTCCGCGAGGAGCGGTCACCACGACGGGAAGATGGACCGAAGCAAGACTGATATCGCCAGACTGCAAGTGGGGTGATGAACGGCCGAGTCTCAGCTGCGCTTGATCTCGTTGCAAAGCCGACGAAGACCGAGATGATGTTCTCGAGGGTGTCGTTGACCGAGCACTGCCGGATGCGCGATCAAGTCTCTTCACCGGATGTAATGATACACCCAGAGGCCGATGCGACACCCTGGGGTAAGCAGCGCTGGGAGCGCACTTGAAAAGGTATGTCACCACGAGTTTTTGAAGGCCTTCCAGCACTCGTAGTTCACAGCCCAGAACACTTTTGGCCTCCTCCAGCGCCTTCGCTATGCCAGCCGCCCCTACTCCAAAAATGTAAACAGATTCGTATGAACGACGTTCAGCGCGCGATTGGCCTCCTTCTCCTCAATCACACAGCTGATGTTGATCTCGCTCGCGCCCTGCGAGATCATCTCGATATTGACGCCGTGCTCGCCCAATGTGCTGAAGAACCGCCCGCTGATCCCAACCATGCTCCTGAGCTGCCGACCCACAAGCGAGATGATGGCCATGTTGGGCACCAGATCAACATCACCCCAGCGGCTCAAGTCGTCGACGGCGCCTTGCAGCGCTTCGTCCTCGATCTTCATTTCCTCTTCGCCCTGGCCGGAAAGCAGCGCGCTTTCGGAGTGGATGGCCATCGAGACGTGGACCTCGGAGGAGGAGATCAGGTCTACTGACAGGCCATGCTTGTCCAAGATGCTGAAGATGGACATCAGGAAGCCGTGTGCGCGCGTGCGACGTTTGGAGTGCACGTTCAGCACCGTGATGGATCCTTTGATCGTCACGGCTGTCGGGCGCTTCGGCCGCGCATGCTGGCTGAGATTGGAGACTGAACGGCTGCGGAATAGGCCGGATCGTTTCCTGTTGACAAGGTCGTCTGCCGGGTCTGGCAGAACGACCGTGCCGTTGTTGCGCGGGTTCATGACGTTCTTGATGCGGATCGGTATGCTAGCCTTGATGACTTGGTCCATCGTGAAAGGGTGTATCACCTCCGAGCCGTAGAAGGTCAGTTCCGCAGCCTCGCTCGGCGTGACAGAGTCCACTAGGCGCGCAGTGGGTACCTTGCGCGGGTCGGCGGTGAAGATGCCGTCGACCTCCTTCCAGATCTGCAGCTCCCGCGCCTGCAGGCCGACAGCAACCAGCGCAGCGCAGAGATCCGTGTACCCGCGTCCGACCTGGTCCAGTAGGCCGCCGGGCACTGTGCCGAAGTAGCCTGTGATGACGGGCACCACATCCGCGCCGAGTGACAGGACGCGTTCGCCCAACGCCACGGCGAGCTTCCGGTAGAAGTCGTCGTTCAGTCCTTTCCCAGTGGGAAAATCGATCACGTCGCTCAGATCCACGTACGAAGCGTTGACGCCTCGGTCCTGCAGTATTGCTGTCATATACAGACAACTGAGCTTTTCGCCCACCGACATGACCATATCCTTCGTCTGGTTCGTGACGGCCTTCAGCGACTGAGCGCTACCCAGAAGCCTCAAGAGTCCTCCGCGATCGTCGCCACACTCCGCATCGACGTCTGCAATGTATTGCTTCCGTATGCCAGCGTCTCTGACATCTTGCTGCCCAGCTTTTAAGTGGTCCAGCCGCAGTGCCTCCACGATATCCACGTACTTCGTCGAGTGGAAGTCCGTCTCGACATCCCGCGCAGCGCGTAGTAGTCGATTCGTGGTCCCCTCAGCCTTCGTCCCGGTGCTTCGCGCGGAGCAGACGACGGCTATGCGCTGGTCCTTCAGGCCTGCCCTGTTGTATTCAGTATGCGCCTAGCATGAGCCACGAAAACAGCGACCTCTCAACATACAGCACAATGTCCTCCGCGATCTTTCCCGCGAATTTGCCCACGCTCGTCCCGCCGAACTTTTGCACGACCCAGTTCGCGCCGCCGGGGAGGTCTTTGTCCTGCGTGTGCGGTCTCCGGTCGATGTCGCCGTTGGGTGTGTTGGTGCCGTTGGTATTGTGCTTCTCGGGTACACTTTGCCGTTCTCGGCGGATCATGGGGAACTCCATCGCGCTATGCTGTGAGGTCGGGGAGGAGAAGTTTGCGATGTGGAAGCGTCGATGTGAGTTTGCGGACATACTTCGTACATGTATTTCGAGTCATTTCGCGGGGCGTAAATTGCAAATCGATCTGCAGGCACGAAGACCCTTTCGGCAGTTGCGATTGATGCCGAGGCACGACGATCTTGGAGACACAGAACGCACTGCGCTTTGCCTGTGTTTGCCTTGCTACGCCCTGAGGCAGCTCTGGTCCCAGATTGAGCATCCGAAGCAGACACCTGCTCGCAACGCCTGTAGATTGCAAGTTGGTGTTCGCCTACTTGGCAAGTACGAAACAGCACTAACTATCGATACAGAGCTAGAGTACAGTCCACGCAGCGGGTGCCCTTGCCAGCTACAGCACCGCGGCCGCAAAGGATCGTCAAGGTCATCGCCCTCCGTACGGGCCCCGCTCCCGATTCTGCTGCCTCTCCCGCTCCATGTCATCCTCCTTCTTGCCACGGGGTCTTCCTGGTGACCTACTACGCGTGCGACGATCACCGTAGAAGCCTCCAGCGCTGCCGCCTCGATCGCGGTCGCGGTACGGTGCGTTCGAATCCCTGTACCGCTGGGGCGCATCCGCGTCCTGATAGGGCGCCCTGTCCCTGTCCCTGGTTGGTGCATCGTGGTCGCGGTAGGCATTCTCTCTGCTTCCTCGGCGCCCCGCACCTCGATCGTGCTCTCGAGGTGGCGGTCTGTCGTTCCTATCGCTACCAGTATATGCCGGTATGTAGGTATCGATGTCCGGACCTCCACCTCTGGGTGGCCGAGATGGTGGAGGGCCTTGTGATGATGCGTACGGTCGTGCTGAGGGGTCTCCTGGAGGTCTTGGTGGCAGTGGATGACCATTTGCCGTTGGGGCTGGGCGGTGATCACGTTCTCGCCACTCCGGCTGGCGCGCAGGTGGACCCCTCGGCGCAGAAGGGCCCCTGCTTCGTCGATCATCGTACCCACGCGACAGTACCCCGGGTGGCCCTCTTTCTTGACCGTTTCCTCTCGACGGACCCCGGTCGTTGTAGTTGTAGTTGTAGCCGTTCTGGTGTGCTGGCGGACCCGGACCATTCCACTCGTCGGCACCCATGCCCACAGCACCGCCAGCTGGCGCCGGTGGCGGAGCGCGCTGCTTCTCATGACCTCGTCTTCGTGAGTCGAGTTCGTGGCTGTCTTCGTACCTTGGCAGGTCTTCAGGCAGAGACGGGTGTGGTTGTGTCTTGAAGTAGTCGTGCTGTAATGCATCGATAGCATTGATCCGTTCCCGCCAGTCTAGGCATAGCAACTGTTTGAGCAAGTCTAAGCCTTCCGGGCCGATGCGGCTACCGAAGCGCTTCTCAATGTCGCCTCTGTTGAATTCGAAGACCTTGGTGCCCTCGCATCCCGGGAGATCTGCCCACCCTGGCATAGTGCTTTCGGTTGGCGCTCCGACTAGCTGGAAGATACGGTGGCACTGGTCAAGGTCCGTGCGACCTTCGAGGATCGGTTTGCGCTCGAACATTTCGCCGAAGATGCAGCTGAAACAGAGTCAGTAAGCGGTTCGTGCATTCAGAGTAGACCGATACTCACCCTACTCCCCACAAGTCGATGGCGGGCGTGTACTTCTTGAGCGTCAGTAGCAGCTCGGGAGGTCTGTACCACCGGGTGACGACAAGACTTGTATAGTCCCGCACGGCTTCGCCATTACCACGGCCTGGTTGAGGCGTAACGCCTTCATAGTTCCGTGCCAGACCAAAGTCAGCAATCTGAAGGATGCCCCTGTTCGAGATGAGGATGTTGGCAGCCTTCATGTCACGATGGAGGATGTGCGACTGCGTGGATCAATCAGTTTCTGGGGGCTGTCATTCCAGGCATGGGGCGAATTGAACCCACGTCGTGCAGATACCGCAAGCCTTCGAGGAGCTGATGCATGTAGCACTTGATCTGCCCCACAGAGAACTTGATCTCAGGATTCGTGAGCATGCCGCTCAGATCATGGTCCATATATGGCATGACCATGTACAGGATGGCTTTCTTGTTGCCCTTCTTCCCTTTCTCCTCGGCTGCAGTGACGAGTCAGACTTGCCGAACCATTGGACCTCGACGCTCTGGGTACCTTGCTGTCGCTCCACGGCCATCTCCTCCAGCCGCAAGACGTTCGGATGGCTCAGCATCTTCAACAGCTTCACTTCACGCAGAGCTGTTATAGGAAAGCCATCCTTCTCATTGTGCATCAGGATCTTCTTGAGCGCCACGAAATTGCCGGTGCGCTTCGAGCGCGCCTTCGACACGATACCAAATGTCCCCTCGCCCAGCTTCTGATCCAGGATGTCGAATTCGGTGATTTTCGCGCTGCCACGAAAGCGACGCTGCGTCGGATCGGTCATGGTTGACGGCGGCGAGCCAACTTGAGCCATTGTGGAAGGGTGGTAGAGATCGAGCGCGGTGTTAATTGTGTCCGCTCGCGTTTAGTGAATGTCATGTGTGGCTCGCCGATGCGCCGGCTCCGTTTGGCAGGTCCGTGTGCATCGGGAGGGGCTTTGAAGAAACAGAAGCGGCGCTCATATCCTTCTGCGCGCTCTGCCGGCGAAAGCTCAGCTGTTCCGTGGTTGTTGGAGTGACGTTGGTTGGTGATGAGACATTCGCTACGTTCCTCATCGTGGTTCACGGCCTGTCCCGTACCCGCAGCGCGATCAGCGCCTTCCCCAATCGAGAAGCAGCTCTGCTCCACACTGCGAGCCACCCGTTCGGCCATTGCCAGGACATCATATCACGAACTCCGCCCAAAGCTCGGTGAGTTGACCGGCATACACATCTCGAACGGTTCGCTGACATCGTGCTCAGATCATGGCAGGCCCTGGACACGGCCCGACCGGCGGCCATGGAGCCCATCCCATACACATCCACCCCGCGCGACCATTCTACAGATTCGCCGCGACAGGCCTCGGAGCAGCGATGTGGTTCTTCGTACGTTGAGGAGATGTGTGGTACGGCTACACATACTGACGGCCGATCAGCTCTTCTACCGAGCACGACACGACGGGCCGGTGCTGCTGGGCTGGAGGCACCCTTGGGAACATTGAAACCGGGCGACGTGGACGCGGCGAAAGCGGAGAGACGGCTCTGCATTTGCAGTCAACGTGTACATCTGGGACAGGGCGTTGGGAGTAAAGAGCATGATCAAGGCAACGCAGGCACAGCCAAGGCATGGCTCCGATATTCCAACCCTCAGCCATCGTTAATGAGTCCTGCCACCGCTCTCGTAGACGTCAAAGCTTCTGGGGAGCGCCTCACTTTCCGCTCGGGCTGTGTACTGATAGTACGCAAGCGACAACATCAAGCCAGACACTCGGTGTTCGACTTCATGCTGACAGGGCTACACGTTGGCCTTCGAAACCACGCGCAATTATGCAGATCTCGGAGCATCGAGCGCTTCTGCGGACGCGACATTGAGGGCGAGGTCGTATGGGTCTGCATATGTCAAGGCAACGTCAAACGTTGCATGCGTCTTGTCCAACACTTCTGCTCAAGCACCACAAAATCGCCATCACGAAATCCTATACACCAGCTTCTCGGCGCTCACCGGTCTCATCCACTCCTCGTCCCTCTTCACATCCCGATCTGACATCGTGCCAGCGCCCAACAACTGGAAGCCATCCTTCACCACTTTCTCCAGTCCACCAGGCATGAGTCGAACCGGCACAGGCTTCAGGCTCGTTCCGTTGACCTCACTCAGCCATCTGTAAAACGCAACAGCGAACTCTCTAGCCGCAGGTGACTTCTTGACAGTCATACCCTTGTACTTGACCTCCTCACCAAGACCCTCCCACACCGCGTTGTAAATCGGCTCCACGGACAGATTGTCGGCAGCCCAGGCACCACCTGGCCGTGATCGGACGACCACGCTTCTTCCCCTAGCATTCAACGTTGACGTGCATCTTTGAACGGAGGTACCTTCAGATATGCAGTCGTAAAAGTAGTGCATTCCAGTCTCACCGGACAGCTTCTTGATCTGCTCAGCCCAGTCTTCATCGCGGTAATCGACCAGGAGATTGTAGTCGTACGGATCCGCTTTGAGCATGGCCCATCTACTTTTGCTCGCGGCGCCGAAGAGCTTGATCGACTTGCCACTGGCCTTTGCACTGTGGCGTACCAGCTGTGCTGCGAACAAGCCGACAGACGTCGATGCCCCGTAGATGAAGAAGTTGACTGCGTCAGGCGCGTCCTTAGACTGGAAGTCCGCCCATTCTGGATGCTCGTCAGGCTTCCTCTGCTTGTCGTACGCAAAGGGTGCTTGAAGCCCCAAGCAATAGTATATGCCTTGCGCCGCCGTCAACGCGACGAGACTCACGCCCGCTGCTTCCTCGACCGTCACAGACTCTGGAAGCTTCCACAACAGATCCCAAGGCACCACGAGGTACTCTGCAAAAGCGCCGGGTCGGTCACTCACGCTGCATGCGCCTTGCAGGAACCCGGAGACTTGGTCTCCTACCCGAAGACCGGAAGAAGGCGGGACCGTGGATCCAAGCGAGATCACTCGGCCTGCGAAGTCGCTCCCGATCGTCCGTCCGGAAGCAGCGAGGGGATCGCTTACGTAGAGCGGATCGACGGGGTTGAGTCCGATTGCTTCGACTTGGACTTCGATCTCGTCGGGGGCGGGCGAGGGTCGGGCAATGGCCTTGAGGTTCGCTGTGAGAGCTTCGGCATCGAGGATTAGAGCCTTCATGGTCGGCAATTCTTCTCGGCGACTTCGGTCCATCGGATCTTGGAGCTGTTGAAGCTGCCGGTCGCGTGGAGACGCACGATGTATAGGGAGGTTCGGGGAAGATGAGATTGTGGTCAGTGGCAGAGGAACTGAGAGATGGAAATCGAGTACTTCACTTACTCTGACCCCTAGCCCATCCCTCATTTCATCCGGCCACCATGTATGATGATCGTGCGCTGAGATGGTGGTGCCAGCTATAGCGAATCAACTTTGCGCCCTCCGATGCCCTTTGGAGGTAGGGCGTGGCGTAGCTGCACCCGGCTTACTCAAGCTGCAGACACATAGGGAGGATAGTCGTGCATTGCCGCAAGCAGACTTGCGCATGGCAGGCGAGATGGACGGACTCGAACCGATCTTCATCCACTGGGAACTAAATTCGGGCCCGAAAGGGCGGAAGACACTTATGTTGTGACAGCGAACAAGGAGTGTCATTAGGAGCTGTCTGCAAGCATGAGGTGGACCTCAGTTCACACATGTCATCATCAAATAGCGTCTCAGATTGCGTATCATCTCCCCATCCACCTAAGCAGCAGCAGCGACGGCCTGCCTGACCTGCACGTGCTCGCGCTCCAGCACATTCTCCAACGCGCCCAGTGCACCCTGGCCAGCCTCAAGATCGCGAGCGAACTCAGTCAGCCCCAGCTGATCATCAGTCCACAGCGGCTCGACAGCCTCCGCGTCCTTGACTCCAACGCCGATGAACCCGCCCTCGCGAGCCCAGTCAGCCGTGCGCCTGATGCCCAGCTCGTTCCAGACGCTCTCCAAAGCCTGGCACAGGTGATCGCGGTACTCCTTGATGTGTCCAGGGGTAGGGGTAATGCGGAGCCGCTCCTGGCCGACAGGCACGGTCGGGTAGTTGATGGCTTGCACATAGATCTGGTGCTTCTCCAGTAGCAGGTCCGAGGCCTTCTTGGCCACCTCGGCATTGCCGATCAGGACAGGGATGATGTGTGATGGATTAGGGATCACCGGGATGTCCATCTTGATAAGGCTTTCCTTGACCGCGCGAGTGTGGAGCTGCTGCAGGCGTCTGTCGCCTTGGTAGCTCATCTGGTACTCAATGGCGGCCTGCGCCCCAGCCATGGTGGCCGGCGGGAGGGAAGTCGTGAAGATGAAGCCAGGAGCCAATGATCGCACAGTGTCGACCATCTTAGCGGATCCAGCGATATACCCACCAACGCAGCCATAGGCCTTGCCAAGCGTGCCAGTGATGATATCGATGCGGTTCATGATTGTGCCCTTCGTGTTGCCGCCGTTTGCGTAGACGTCGTAATCCAGGTACTCAGCGACACCTGCGCCATTTGGTCCGTACATGCCGACTGCGTGGACTTCATCCAAAAAGGTGATGGCACCATACTTCTCCGCGAGATCACAGATCTCTGCGATGGGTCCGATACTGCCGCACATACTGTAGACACTCTCAAATGCGATGATCTTGGGCACGTCGCGCGGCAAGCTCGCAAGTTTGGCCTCAAGATCCTCGACGTCGTTGTGCTTGAAGACCAGCTTCTTGGCGCCCGAATGTCGGATGCCCTGGATCATGGACGCGTGGTTCATGCTGTCACTCAAGATGACACAGTTCGGGAACTTGCTGCCCAGGGTAGCGAGAGTAGCATCGTTCGCCACATAGCATGACGAGAACACCAAGGCCGCCTCCTGAGCGTGCAGCTTCGCGAGCGTGTCCTCTAAAGCCACGGCATGCTGGTTGTGACCCGAAATGTTCCTTGTCCCGCCAGCACCAGCCCCGTACTTGTCGAGCGTTTGGTGCATCTTGTTCAACACGTGCTCGTTCCTGCCCATGCCCAAGTAGTCATTCGAGCACCACACCGTCACACGCTCCTCAGGCGCAGACATGTGCGCACGCGGGAACTCCTGCGCCAGGCGATTGATGTTGTTGAAGTAACGGTAGCTCTTGTCCTTGTGCTTCTTGTCCAGCTCGTTCTCATAGAATGCAGCGTAATTATACTTGGCCGCCTCCGGTGGGTCCGGCGCCACACCATGCTGATGCTGGGTCGAGGCATTCCCGTCGGCTTTCGCCATTGGCGGCTTGAAGGGCACATGGTCGCGATCCAAGTTCGGCAGGTCTACAGCCTGGGCCTCCTTCGGCGTGGTGGTGTGCAGCTTAGCACGCGTGACCTTGTGGTAGGCGCGAGTGCCATTGAACGCCCCGGCAAGGGCGGAGCTGGCAATGTTGCGACCACTCTGGACGGACAGCGCCTTGCCCATGACCGGGCAGCGGCGGGCGATGATCTGCAGGTTCGACATCGCGCCGCCGCCTGGAGCAGCGTGCTGGACGTTGACGCTGCTCGACAGCGAGCGAAGGGTGGCGGGAGAAGTCTTCTTGAGGAACGGGCACATGGTGCGAGACTGGCGGAGAAGGGCCTCCATTGCGATCCGTGAGGACTGCTATTGAACTCGGTAGGCGGTATTGATAGATGATGGGAGGTGTGACGGGCGAGGGGAACTGGCTGAAGACGGTGGCACGTTTGCTTACTTCCACGATGACAAGCGTTCATATTCGACCCCACATCAGAACAGACTTTATATTTAGCGTCTCGATATTACCACGACGATGAGTGGCTGGCCTTGTCGATCTCAGGAACGAAGGAAACGCCACTCGCTGAAGCACTACCGTTTCCACGCTGGTCTGCCCATCCTGCGCCATTGAGATGCCAGACATCCCGTGCACGGCTCTCGAGCTGAGAGTGAAGTCACGAGTTCTCAGCCAGCCTTCGATGCACTGAACGCTCCGCGGAAAACGCCATACATCAACCTGGAATTGACTTTGAGATGCCGAGGCATGGAAGGTGCTCTTGTCTCGGGCATGAGGATGAGGACGAACAAGGGTACATGTAATGCTGGGCAGCACTCTTGATTGTGCATGACCTACTGCAATATAGCAGGTCGCTGTAGTCAACAGTGCCGAAGGCCCGTTCAGTTCAAAGCCATCGCTATGCCCAAGTGGAACGCGCACAGCCTATGTTGTCAAAGCCCGACCCAAGACGCTCTTTGCAAGCCTTGCCTCCTGCAGACGACACTACCGTCCATCACGTCCGCTGCGTCGCCGCTTGCTCGGGTCAAATGGCGCCTCCTCATGCCTGCGCTTCCTGTCCTGCTGATCATCATCCCTGCTCGGCCCTCGTCCGCTACCATCCCGCCTCTCTTCTTCGCGCCACGTACCCCTCTGCTCGTCTTGCCGACCACCGTTGCCTTCCCTGCCACCATGCTGACTCTGGTCTGCACCATGTCTTCGGGACTCTGAGCCGTAGCCAGGAGGCGCGAAGCTCGTTGGTGGTGGACCTGACATGGGAGCTTGCGTGCTGGGCGTTGGGCGACGGCTGTCCTCGCCCCTGGGTCCATTCCTCCGATCGTTGGTGTCGCGCTCGTCACGCCCTCTACGATCGTCACGCGGAGCTCCGTTCTGGTGTCTGCCATCCTCTGTGCCGGGCAGAGATTGACGAGACGAGGCTCCATCATTTGGCCTTTGCTCGCGATGATCGTATCTACTGCCCCGCGACCGCTCTTCCTCGCGATTATTGAACGGAGGGTCATTGCGCGTTTCGGTGCGAGGGTACTGCTGAAACTCGCGTCGCGGCTCCGTGCGCGGCTCCGCTCGGCTAGGAGGGCCATCGGGACGTGGCGGGCCATCTTGAGGTCGTTGAGGAGGCTCCATTGGTGATGCCACGGCTTGCGTTGGTAGAACGGTGGCGATTGACGGCAGATTGAGACTGCTCTGCCTGCTTGATGCCCCACGGAAGCTGACGTCTTGCCCTCGCGGCACTTGTGACGTCGTGCCGCCTTGCATGACTTGATTGATCATGAAGCCTTGTCTATGACCACGCTGTCGATCGACGGCAGAAGCTGGGCCAGATGGTGGGCCGGCGATCATGGGTGGCAATGGACCATTGGGCAGGTTCCCGGGTATGCGACTAGGTGCGCCCTTTGGGCCCGACGGTGGCGCAGATGTGGGCGACGAGTGGCTGCGTGGAGCACTCGCACTTTCGAGGTTGGTGAACAGCTTCAACCGCTCCGGATTCATGCCCGCTAAGTCGATACCAGACGAGGAGGGTTCCGGCTTTGCAGGCTGGCGTAGCTGAGGTTGCGGTGCTTGCGGTGGCTGTGGCTGTTGCTGCTGGAACGACTGAGCTGGCGGGAACCCCTGGTGTGGTTGCTGTTGACGACCCGATGCTCCGATATTGCGCGAGTCGTGTGCCCACTCGCGAGATTGATAGCCCTGCCCCCGCGGGCCTCCTGGAGACTCGGGTCGCCGAGCTGCTGATGGTGACGGCATTGATTGATCGCTGGACCGCAGATTGCCCATCGGCTGCGGCGCCGCAATGCTGCGTTCTCCTCGCCCACTAGCATTGTTGCCCAGCCGCGATCCCGGAAGCGGCTGTTCCGCAGGTCCGTTGAGACGACCATATGTCGACTCTTCGTGGCCTGTCTCGCGGCTCAGCCTACCTTTCCTGGGCCCGTTGGGTGCGAGATCTGTAGTGGTCTGGTTGTCGGGGCGAGCTTGCGAGTCCCTTGGAGTGTCTGTAGGCTGCGGACGGCCGTTCGGCATGCCAATGCGATCTTCCCTGCCATCGCGTTGCTCCACGACATCGCGATCTCGGCGTGGCTCGGTCTTTGACTGCTGAGGCGGCTGTTGACGAGGCTGCTGAGTTCTACGTGCTTGGCTTTCCGATTCATCGATCAGTCTCTGCCGCTCATTGTTGACTCGGAATTGTGCATCGTCGGCCAATGCTTGGGCAGCCGAGGTTCCGGCAGAGGTAGACACTGATGGCGTTGGTGCAGGAGCGGACGCCGCAAAATTTGGGCGAACTGGCTGTTGTGGCGTGCCGTTGTGGTCCGGGCGAAACGAACCCGCTCCATGAGCAGGCGGAGGCGCCATCGAGCCATTAGGGCGATCACGAGGATCCTGCGATCGACTGTACATCGTCGGCGTTGGCGCGTCCCGCCGCGAGCCGCCCCACGGCTCCTCTCGGCCGGGTCTATTCCGTTCATCCCGTGCATGAGTCCGCGGTATGTTCGAAGGCGACCTCGGGCGGCTGCGAACACCGGGAGAGTGCTCTCGGGATGCCGTACGGGCTTCATGAGGGTGGTCAAGCCTGCCGTACCCGTCATCACCTCGTCTGGTAGAACGATTGTCGGACCGAGCGACTAGCGGTGGCGGCAGAGGCTTATTCGAATACTCAGCACGTTGCTCGGGCCTTGAAGGCGACTCGAAAGGTCCTTGAGGTCTCGACGGTAGGGCGGAGGAAGGTCGGCTAGGCTCATGACGCTGGAAGTCGAGGGAGGGTAGCTGGGCATCGGAGATCGAGGGTGCAGGTGTAGGCGGTTTCGAAGCCGGCTTCTGCGGGATGCTGACCGGCGTAGGCGACGCTGCCCGCTGCTCTACCTTGGGCCTGGGCTCTGGCCGTGACTCCGTCTGCACTGTGTTCGCGGGCGTAGCCTGCGTTGAGTCCGACTTCAGTGCAGGCGCATCCTGCTTCTCGGTGCTTGCGGCATTGTTTGCAGCAGCGGCCTTCTCCTCCTCGACCTCGCCATCCTCAACGCCGGCAACGGACTCCTTACGAACCGTTCCATTTGGCAGATCCGAACGGCCAGGTACGAACTCCGCGACCGCAGCGTTCAACTTCGGGGTGTCAGCAATAGGCAGTGGGCTCTCCGCCCTTGCAGATGGTGCACGACTTGCAGGCCTAGGCCCCTTCGATGGATCGTTGAGCCTGAATGCTTGCGGCATAACCCACTGCTTTTCTCGGTTCTTCAATGGACCAAGCAACGACAGCGCCATGAGCTTCAGGTCTTGCCTTGTTTCTTCTGTCGACAATTTCTCCATCGCGCTGATTAACTGGTTGCCCTGGAAGACGAGCTGCGGATAGACTCCGACCACGGCTTTGAGGACCACTATACCATTGCGAATGTGCATGTACTCTCCCGACTCGAAGCATGCCAGGAGCGCGCCATGTATCGCATGGTGCCAGTCACTGTCCAGTCTCCGAAAGCTCTCATAATCCAGGAATTTCCATGTCTCTGTACCTGCGTCATAGTCCATGGCACCAACCGCAAAGCCGGGAAGCTTTTGCTTGCCGAGCGCCTGCGTCTCGTAGTCCTCCTTCTTCGCATGCCAGCTGGCAAGCATCTTCAGCACCTCGTTCAGGAAGCGGCCGAAGTGCTGCGCTTCTTGGCCAGTACACTGGAAGACGATGGCCGCGAGTGCTTGCTTCCTGAGCAATTGCTGTATAAGCACGAGGGTGCTGAAGCCCGGCGTGCCCTTGTCATGCAGCATTCGCAGCATCACGAAGCTGTACTGAGCGTCCACGGCCGACAGCATGACGCGTGGGAGGAAACAGTCCTGTAGCAAAGCCAGGTGCCGTCGATCGAGATCCTCCCGCTTCCTCGAATGGTCGAACCAATGGTTCTTCTCCTTCTTCGTCAAACGAGTACTGAGCCTATTCCAGGAAGCAACACGGCCTGTGGGCTCCAAGCGAAGTTTGTCGCACATCTCGTTCAGGGCTCGCTTCTTTCTATCGGCTTCGGCTTGCGTGATCCTGGGAGGACCGGTGCGATCTCGGCTCGCCAGGGCGAGTTGCAACTCGAGGTTGATTTGCCCGATTTGCGCAGTGATCCGATCTATCTCGGCCTTGTAGCTCTCCGTACGCACATACACGTCCGATAGAGTCAGAGTCCAGAAAGTGACATAGAATGGCATGCTGACGCGGTCTTGGAGCTCAGCAGTCACGCCCGGCAGCTGCTCGATCAGTGGCCCGAGGATTGGATGCCATAACGACTTCGTAGGTCTTGTGAGGCCGTTGGCGCGAGGTGTCGGGGCCCCTTGAGGCTCGCTCCGGTCAGCGGGCTCCTTGGCATCGCCTTTAACCATGGCTATTCCACCACTGGACTGCTCGACACTCGGATAGGTCTTGGCGTCCGCTTCATGCATTTCAACATCGCCGTTGGTTTGCGCCTTTTCCTGGCTCGGTTCCGCAGGCCTCACCTTGTCATGCTCAAGCATGCGATGGGCGATCACAGACCTCCATATTGTAAAGGCGATGCCCGGCTGAAGGCCGAAGTCTCCCACCAACGCCACGACATCCGGCATAGCGGCTTCGAATTCCTCGGGCCTCAGATTGGTCCGGAGAACGTCGAGGTACTGAAGGAAGACGTTGTGGATCTTGTCCAGGTTGTTGCCCAGAACCTTCAACGGCATGAACTTCGACGACTCATGATGCGGGTACATCTGCCTCTCCTGCGCGATCGCGATCAGTGTCTGCCCGATCAGCCCCGGCTCCGCAAGCGCTCTGATCAGACGCTTCGCCGAGGACTTCCGGGCGTGCCGTGTGTCGCCCAGCTGCTGCATGATCCACGCCTGAAGCTGCTCGCCACCCGCCATGGCACGTACTTGGGCATCGTTGAACTCGGTGTCGGAACGGATACCAGCCATCTCGGTGAGCACCTGCTCGAACATCTCGAGATCGGTCGAGTCGCCATTGCGGAGCTCCGAAGCCAGATACTGGAGGATAGGCGAGGGATTGACCTTCTCATATCGCATAAAGAGGGCCGCCACGAATTGCGAGAGAGCCTGTAGCCAAGAGCTGGTGAGCATGCCGTCTGCCTGGATCCTGTCACGACCTTGTCCGCTGAGCGAGTTGATGAGACACCAGGTCAAGACGTCGTAGGCCAGCTTCGGGAAGTACTTCGTGCACTCCACCAGCGCAGGTATCATGTTGCTGTAGCTCTCCAGCTGGCCGATCATGAACATCATGAGCACACCCGGCGAGGAGTAGGAGACCTTGCCCAGCGCGCGAGACTGTGTCTTTACGTTCTCCATTGAGACACGCCGGAGTACATCCTTGACCTCCGCCCGATTGTGATCGAACGCCACCTTGATGTCCGGTAGCCGAGATGTCTTGCCAGTGAACCACTCCGCGTATATGCTATATCGCGTCGTGACTGGGAAGAGCATCAGAAGATGGTACATCTCGTCCGTGAGACTGACGTTGTGCTTGGCCATGCTCAGAGCAGGGACCAGTATCCTGCGCATGAGCTCGAGCCAGCGTGACCGATTCTCGTCCGTCAGGTCCTCAGTCAAGCTCTTCCTCGCGAGCCGTATGAGGGAGCCGAGTATCATGGTGTCGCGGCCAACCTTGACGCCAAGGAAGCCCATCAAGGTGTTGCAAAGCTGGAAGACATCGTCAATAGTCTGGCACACGGGTATGTTGTCCGCCCACTCGTTATAGTAGTATCGATATCGCGCGCCATCCTTATCGGAGACTTCGTCCAGTCCCAGCCATTTCGTCGGTGCCTTGGGAGGTCTCGGTGCATTGTGGAGCGCACCATCAGGCCTGGAAAATCCATCCTGCGGCTGATCGGCGCAGTCGGTCATGCCGTTCCGATCAGCTAGAGGCTGTACCATCTCGGCGACCTTGCTCAGCATATGCCTGATGATTCGGAGAAGATACTGCGGCAGGGCTATGTCCACCTCGTTCAGCCATGGAAAGCGACCTAGAATGTACATAGCCTCTGGGACGGCGCCGAGCGAGAAAAGTGCTTTCAGCAGCGCAAGCTTCTGGTTCACCGGCGGTGGCAGCTCCTCAGGTGCCGTGTCGTCCTTGCTGTCCGGCTTCGGCATAGTGCCGCCACTGCGGCCCTTGTCGACTGTCCGCGAGCGGCTTGGGTAGGCCATTGAATCGTCCGTCAGCGCCGAAGCCATGGCGAGCTTGTTCGGTCCGCCGCCAGGTCTGTCCTTTGCTTCTTTCTCCGCTTTCTCCTTCTCCAATCGCGTTCGCTCCTCGGGCATTTGCTCGTCCGCTGGATGTAGATGAGGGTAGAGGTCACGCAGCGAAATGAAGCCGATCTTGATGAGCAGCGCTGCGAAATGAATCAGGTTGTCAGGCATTGTATCGTCAGCGTCACGCGCAGGCGAGGCATAGAATCGGAGTTTGAAGCCCAGTAGCTGTGCAGCGTCGGAGTTGCCTGGTGCCGGAAGCGTCCGCGTCTGTCGCATGTACATGCGATTCTCGTTCAGGCGCTTTCGCTTGTCCTCCGCAGGCTCCTTGCCCTTGGAATCAAGCTCCGGCTCAGTGTCGGCCAGGAGCGTTCCTACGATGGAATCGTAATCAATGATCTTCCGCGAGCCGATCTCAAAGAAAGCCGTGGTGCCCTTTTCTCTCACCTCCCTCCAAAAGCTTTCGTCACGCGCTTGCTTCAACCCAGCATGCTCACTATCCTCGTTGTCCGATGAGCCCAGCCTCCCAGATCCGGGAAGTGCCCATGTCGGGAAAGTGTTGAAGCCGTCATCGGCCCACTTGACGCTGTCGAGGTTGCCGGGCTCGGGCCACCAAGAGCTACACCGATAGAACTTGATGAAGAACGGGTAGGCTCTGACCAGAAGGTTGGCGCTGATGTCGAGCGTGATGTCGAGTACGCGCCCAACATCGAGGTCGAATGCGCCGACGAGAGCCATGATGCGATGGAAGGCACTCTCGGTAATTTCGGAGCCGGTCGAAGTGTTTGATTCGTTCGCAATGTTGAAGTACTCCGTGAGTAGCTTAGCATAGCCTTCAGTCTCCTCACGCAGGAGGTTGAAGTTGGCTTGGCGATAGAGTAGATTCGTTGTCTTGCGCGCGCGCATCCGATCGAACGTTGACCGGACCAGGGACAGTGAGGCGAGTAGAGGCACGTCAAGGTCCTGCCGTATCACCTCCGGGTCGATGTTAGTAGCAGAGAGCAGGGCAAGGAGACCCGGGTTCTTCGCATCCGCATCATCCAGCATGGAAATGGTGCTCAGGAAGGAAGATCGCGTGTCCAGCATGTCGCTCTGCTG
Source organism: Teratosphaeriaceae sp. CCFEE 6253 (assembly GCA_033119285.1). Taxonomy (NCBI): domain Eukaryota; kingdom Fungi; phylum Ascomycota; class Dothideomycetes; order Mycosphaerellales; family Teratosphaeriaceae; species Teratosphaeriaceae sp. CCFEE 6253. The sequence goes on along the minus strand of JAWDJV010000067.1, from coordinate 24,996 downwards.
TCGCTCCGATACCAGCTGCTTCACTACCAGACCAGCCTCTTCTGGATTCAGCTTGCCGTCCAGCGCTGATCGCACGAGCTCTTGGAACAACGTGCCCAGCATCATCTCGTCCGCAGCCTCGGCACTCTCCATCAAGTTGTGCCTGCCCCTCTCCTGCCATGATGCCAGTAAATCATCATTAAGATGCTCGTACGCGTAAGGTGTCGGCGGCTGCTGGGCTTGCTGGGCCTGCGGCGGTGGCACAGCTGGTGTGGCGCCTCTTGGCACTGGTGTGTTGGTCCGCGAGATCTCTGCTGCAGGCGAGGTGATCTGCCGCGCCGCTTGAGCCTGAGGTGGTGGAGAAAGCGCATTTCGGGGCGTCAAGGGCATCGCGTTCGCTCCGTCTGCCGGGCCCTGCTGTCGACTGGATCGTCTTGCTTCCCTACCTCCCCGGCCTCCTCTCCCTCCTTCCCCACTCCGCTCCATACGCTGCGCCAGGCCGAGACCCTCGGGTCGGTGCGGCGAGGGTCGGCTGGAGTCATCGTTGGAGAACTGCCGGTCTGTCCGCTTACGCTTAGCACTGCTCGGCGCCATCACTGCCCCTGGCCCAGCAGCACAACGTGAGCGGCCGAGATCCGTGCCGCGAAAGTGCAGTCATATGAGTCCCGTGTGAATTCGTCAAGCCTGTAGGGTATAGGAGCCTAGTGCGAAGCCGTAAGGCTATTAATGAGGGACCGGGACACCCTGACCCTAATGAGCGTCGCGGGTTGAATGTGCTCGGGCTCTGTTGTAATGGGCCGGGGTTGGGAAGGCGACGAGGATGAGCGAATGGAGTGTGCTCGTTGCTGGTCGCGAAGCTCAGTGACAGAAGTTCGGAAGTTCGGCGGGTGGCCCGTGCGCGACACGCTAGAACGGGCGACGCTCAGTCCCTCAACATCGCCATGTTATATTGACCTTTCACGGCCAAGCAGAATCCGTATGCTCGGCAACACGCCCTCTGGATCCTTACCCCTTCGGCAGAGCATCACTTCCATGCCTAGTCCCACGTGTTCGAAATCACGGGCCCGCGGTCAGGCGCAGGGTATGTGCCACTACACAGAGGCTGGACTCTAGGATTGGAAGCGAGCAATGTATCCAAGAGATCGAACGGCGCAGTCCCTCGTCGTAGCGGAGTGGATGTTGTCAGATCTCGGCAGTTCTTGAATGCATCATCGCTATGGTGCTGCTCAACCGCTAGCAAACGTGGTAGCCGCTCATGCTAGCACAGGGGGAAGCTCACGATACAGGACAGGCTTGAGCCGCATACGGCGCACTGACTGCAGACGATGCCACGAACGGCGGGCAAAAGACCTCTGACTATCAAGATGACACGGCGACGATTGGCACATTCCCACGCCACTGCTCTTTCGCTGTCGCCGGCCGAAGTCGCATTCGGGGACCTTGAAATCTTCGAATTACTGGACTGTGATGCTGGATAGTATCTGGGCATGCTGGCACCGATGACGGTACTGCTGATACCGACTCGGACACCGTCCGTGTTTGACTACGCTATCCCGTGCCCCCTGAGCCGTCTGACCAGCCATCCCGAACGGCTTATCACGGACCAAGCTGGGGCTCTTCGACCACCAGACGTAGCACTTCTCCAGGGCCCATGCGCTCGACAAAAGCACTCAAAGGCAGACCGAGATCGCGTTGCTCAAACGGCTGGAGCGCGGTTTCTTCTCCCAACGTGTCTATTCCACCGTGCACAAGCCTGGCCCTGCCTGAGTAGGAGTACGTGATTGAGAGATCCTGGAGCGTCATGTCTCGGACCCGCTCGAAGGTCCATTGGCCTGGACTTAGTCCCCAACGCAGCCTGAGATCAACGTATCCATCGTGTGGTGCACGCTGTGTCAGGATCCCGGGGGCGTTGGTGATCGGCTGCAGGAATGACGCCGAGGGGACGCAGGTCTCGGTGTACGCATAATGCGGCCAAGCAGAAGCGGCACTGGGCATGTCTCCGATCTCGCCGGGCGCGCGGCCCCTGCGTGCCGCACTGGACTCGCGCAAGAAGTGGCCCTGATCCCGCACGCTGCGGGGGACAGGGGAAGGCGCCCGACCGAAGGCGGCATTGCGCGCGTTGCTGCTCATGGTTGGCGCGCGGTGCCTGGGAGTTGAACCGGGTTCATGCAAAGACCGATGCGTAGCTCGCGGACTTGGAGGGACGGTGGGCGTACGTGCACCAGCGACGGCTCCGGTCGGACCGCCAAAGACGCTTGAGATGCGGGTGGGAGGTGGTCGAGAAGGTGGTCGCTCCGGACGAGCAGTGGCTCGCAGTCCTGTGGATGTGCTACCCGTCGTAGATGCGGCGCGCGCACGGTCTCGAGTGGTGTTTTGCCTGCTTGGGGGTCGAGATGGGACGGGTGTGCCAACGTCATGAAGCATGCAGGTGTAGCCCTTGTGGCAATGGCATTCTCCGGACCTCGATGGCATGTTTGGTCGACTGAGATACCTGGGGCGATCGAAGAGGCACGATGGTTGTGCGTCTGACGAGCACCAACGCTGTCAACCGCCGCCGGTTTATAGTCTTGCCCAGCGCTTGTAGCAATGACTGGCACGCAGAGTCACGTCAGCAAACCCATCTCCAGCGTCGATTGCTACAAATGACCGGGCTCTCCCTCTCGGCCATCGTTTGATCGAACGATCTCGTTCGTATCTCCAGCAACTACTCTGTGGCGTCGCAGCGGTACTCTAGCTTAGAGCAATCGCGTGTTGAATGTGAGTCAGCCACTGCAGACTCGGAGCCCGCAGCAGGACGACGTCTACTGCGGCTCAGAAAGACCACCTCTGAGTCCGCTACCGCCTACGCAGACTCATAGTCTCGGCACATAAGCATTTGGCTTGCTGATACCAGTGGGATCGGCAAATTTGGGCTATGTCGAGGACGGCCGTGGGGATCGTTGGTGAGAAGCGACTGCGTTGCTTTGAGTTCGTTGCCGCAAAGCCAGTCTAGAACCCATTCGCTAGAATCGCAGCAAGCATCCAAACCCAGTCGTGCCACACCCGAACCCAGCCTTTCACTGCACCTTCTTCGCCACCGTGCCCAGCACGCCCTCTTCCGTCCCATAACTCCGATCGTCGCTCCCCTCGACCTCGACAACCATCTTCTCCATCTCCTTCGCCTGCCTCTTCCACTCATCATCGCTCATCTTGGTCTCTTTCTGGAACAGCTCCTCGTTCGGCTTGCGATAACTCCCGAACAACCGATCCGAGATTGTCGTGAACTGCCCGTAATTGTAGTTGAAATACAAATGGTGCATCGTGTGGCACGCCGCGCCATTGATGATCTTGCTGTTCGCCACGTACTCCCCGTCGTGGATCATGACCGTCCAGATCTGCACGAACGTGAACAGCGCGAGGTACGCGCCCTTGTGCAGCGGGAAGAGGAACGGGAACGCGTGGTACGGTACGCTCTGCGCGTAGCCGTCGAGGGGGTGGAAGGCGTGCGAGGCGAAGGGCGTGGGCATGATCCACTTGTGGTGCGGCTTGTGCAGGCGCTTGTACAGGAACTTGCTGTGCAGCGCGCGGTGGATCCAGTAGATGCAGAAGTCGGTGAACATGAGGAAGAAGGGGAACTGCAGGTAGTTGTAGGCGCCGCCGAAGAGGCCGAGCAAGGGGTGCGTGAAGCCGGGGCTGGCGACAGAGTCGTAGATGTAGCTGTGGCCGCGGACCTCGGCGACGAAGACGGGGACGGTGAAGATGGCCATGATGGGGATGGAGCGCACGGTCTGCTGGATCTCCAGGCGCATCTGGTTCTTGAGGTATTTGGGGTGGTTGAAGGTGGCCTTGTCGAAGACGAAGATGTAGGAGAGGGTCGCACAGAGGAAGTAGATGGCCGTGCCCGCGAGCCTGCGTCAGTCATTCCGTCAGTACTGTGCGCCGAGGGAGACCTAGCAGATTGGTCACCTACCATGTGATGATGTACAGGCTCAGCAACTGCCGATAGACATTGTCTCTGTCCCATCTGCTCATGTACGCCGCCTCACTCGGCTGCAGCGTGAAGTATGATGTCGAAGGCTGCCATTGCCACCCAGACCGTGCGAAGGCCCCCTGCCCAAGATGTGAAGCTGCGTCGAACGTGGCGTTGAAATCATAGCTCTTCAGTGAGGCGGCGATGGTCGAGATCGGATCGTAGGAGGCTACGGCGGTGTTGATGGGTAGGACACTGGCATATAGACGATCCAGGAGGAAGGTGTCGCAGATCTCCAGCACGACGTCCATCGTGCCACGGGTGGGGTGTGGTTACGGTGCTGGAGGTAATTCGTCGGTATCGTGGGATGTGTACGGGTTGTTGTAATTGTCGGTCTCGTTCCCGTTCTCGTTCTCGTCTTGTCAATCAGAAACAGTCTGACAAGCCGTGATTAACGAACTCCCCAGAACTCCAAATACATAAAACCCAGACCCATGGCAACAGCGGACATATCTCGCAGCCGTGACGCTCCACGCCGTGAGCAGAGTCGTATGATTTTCTGTGGAGCTCCCACCTCACGACCTCAGGGTCCAAGGGTCCAGCCCTCCCCTCCGGAAGCAGACCCCGACTGGCCAGCCCTACCAAGCTTGACAGCCGCTATCGGCTCAGACGCGGCTGTCAAGCTTGGTAGGACCTCATGTGTGGAAGTCATGGCACAAGATCATCTGGAATGGGAGGAGGCGGATAGACTGGCAGCGCTTGATGCCACCGAGAGCGTGCCCGTCTCATACCTAATCATACATAGCTGGTCATAATGCCCATGACCATGGTGCCTCGTAATATTGGTATCTCCCCAAGGCATTGAAGAAACGCCTCGCCTTGTTAGCAGATCCCCTCGCCACGCGTCCGCTCAATGAGTGGTAGGAGGCCACTCCAGCTGCTCCGAATCCGCTGGAAGAAGGTCCAACCACGGCTGCCCGGCTAGCATCCATAGATCAGAGCTTACTCGTGTCCGGCAAGTATGCTGCTGGCTCAGTCCGCGGACTAACCAGGACTCCCCGAGAACCTCTCACTACCATCACTCCGCCAGCCGCCGTACCACGCGTTCTGCCCTTGTCCACTTTGACCTGGTGACGGCGGTGGTGGCGGCAAGGATGGCTGGATGGACGGCAATCGCATGCCCCCGTGCTGTGGTGACTGCATACCGCCCGGAGAGCTCGGAGGTCGCAAAGAGAAGGGCTGCATCAGGTTGGACTGACTAGGCGGCCGGGAATGCTGAGCGGGCCATGGCGTTATGGGGGGCCGCTGAACTGCGAAGTTGAATGCTGGAGCGCTCGGTGGGGGCGGAGCAGGATGCGCGACGGTAGCATGACGGCTGTAGCTGGGCTGCTCGCCTGTGGATTGTCGTCCGCCGCTCATAGAAGAGTGCCGGTGCTGCTCGGTCGCTGCTCTTAGCGGGCTCGCCGGCGGAGGTCCAGCATGACTGGCGGGCCTGTACTCGTCGCGGGTCGACGGTCTGTAGTGGTCAGCCTGGCGGTAAGACTGCGGAGGTGGAGGCGGTGGCGGTGGTGGAGGCTGGTACCGCGAGTGGTCCGGGAGAGATGATGGAGTATGGTATTGCTGCTGGGCGGAGTGGGAGTTCTGGGTACCTTGCTGCTGCTGCTGATTCGACGTTGCGGTCTGCTGCCTCTTCGCTGGACGCGGTGGTTCGTCGTCCTCGTCGGAGAGCGTGAGGTCGATGATTGCGCCTGACGGTCTCTTGCTGCCTGCTCTGTACGCCCCCGACGCTACCGACTGCGCGACTGATGGCTCGCGTGACGAGAGCGGCGGTGTGTTGATGGAGAAAGGAGGGGCGCCGAATGGTGATAGTAGAGGCTGTGAGTCGTACTTGACGCTGTTGACTGGCTTGTTGCTTGGGTCTGGCACCTCCACCAGGTCATCGTCGAAGTCGTCATCGTATGACGCTCGCGGCTTGTTGGTGGTGCCGTCCGCTTGCTGCTCAGTGCCCTCCTGAATCATCCTCCACTCGCCGTCTGGCTCCACGTCGACTTTCTCGATCGATTTTGGCGTCCTGCTCAAGATGTCTTCGAAGTATTTGTCGACACACAGTGACTGGAAGGAGACAGTCTTGTTGCAGACTGGACAATTCCACTGCGGTGCCTGCTCGACTAGTTGCAAGAACATGGCACCATCGAAGCACTGCGTATGAGTGCAGACCGTCGAGCGGACCGGTAGTGTAATGCGCATGGTCGAGACAGGATCTTTAAGCGACATGCGGGTGGAGGTGGCTTCGATGTCCGGATCAGCATTTGCCTTGCGCATTTCGGCGATGACTCGTTCCTTCGGTATGATGCTGCCCGTCCTGATGCGCTCTGTGAGTATTGTGGCGTTGACATATCGGACTAGATGTACCACGAACGCGTACTTCTTCATCGTGAGCGCGTACGTGAGAGTTATCTGATTGGGATAGTTCGGCTTCGCGCGGACCTTCTGCGTCAGGTCGGCCGGCTTGGTCGAGCCGGGCTTGTTCTTCAAGCCCTTGTAATTCGACTTCACCTCGTCGTCGTTGATTTTGACCTCAACCTGGTTGGGGAAGGCGATATCGACGGGGTGATATGGAGACATGGCCGCAGAAAGGCCACAATACAGCAACAGGCGCATGTCGCTGTTAGCCAGACGTGTCGCTTGTTCCAGGGTGAGGCAGATGTTCGCTCGAACCGTGTTGCGGTTCTGCGGCATTTCTGTTTTTGCGTCAGATGCGTGAAGCCACGGAAGCGAAATTCACGGGTCTGATACCTGCGAGATCCGTCAAGCTTACGACAGTGTCCTGGATCTCATAGAAAGGGCTCGACTTGAAATCTGTGCAGGTCATCAGTGTTACGGTCTGCCCACTGCCTCACCCACTACCAACATACACTTGCCAGCGGCTGGCAGCTTGTGCAGCGTCGGCATTGCATTCGTTCGTCCAGGAGGCATGGCGTATGGCTGGTGACCACTCGGGCCCTGATTGCTCATTGGTGAAGGGTAGGTGGCAGCTGGCCCGTTTAGTATTTGGCGCGGCTGCGGTTGCCCTTTATTCTGCACACGATAGCCGAACTCATCAACAGCGTCTGGATCGCCTCTGTCCACAAGCTCATCGAGAACTGCACAGACGAGCCCACATCAGCAAACGCAACTTCTCACCAGCTCACAAGCTGTCGAGCCAAGTCCAGGAAGCGTTAGTGTCGCCCTTGTGGGTGCCGTACTCACTGTCTAGGCATCTCTTCTGCAGTTCTGCCTTGTTTCCCGACACACCCTTATGGTATGCCCTGCATATCTCCTTCAAATCGGTATTGACAAGTCTCTTCAATTGAGTCTGCAACCTGCTCTTGGTCTGTTGGAGCATGTGGCCGGCACTAGTCGCCATGTTCGTTGCGCTCGAATCGCCGTATTGTGCAGGTCGGCTAGTGCGTCACCGGGCCGCAGCAGTCGGGCGTGGTGGACTGGACCTATGGCGAAGGCGGCGAAGGTCGTCGCGTAGTTGATGGGCGCTTCGTGACCTTGTAGGCTTTCGATAATGCGCGGCTCGCGCCGGTGACGTCGCGAGCGGAGGAGTGAGTGAAAGGTCGGAGAGCAAGTAGTGAGGCTTTGTGGGCATCGCCGGCAAGTGCGACGCGGTGCTACTTCCGGCAAGAGTCACTTATCATCCACATGCCTTCTTCAGGTGTCGCGACTCTCCAGCATAGACCCCGACTTGCACAAGCAGAGCTGGAGGACTAAGATGGGCCACAGGTCTGGTGTGTGTGTCGCCGGCTTGATCGCGCGGGAACTGGCGTTCAGAGTGAAGTCACTTTGAGGTGCATAATCGGCGGTATCGCTAGCGGCGCCACGCTGCCGGGCCGCGGCCCCGTAGATCGTCTGTCGCGAATTGTCTTTCGCTGATCATCTTCTCACGTATAGTCCACGTACCCATTTGCACACGAGTTTACTGAACGACACCTACACCATGGCCAAGAGTGCGCGCTCCAGCGCGATCAAGAAGAATAACTCCGGCCTGAGAAAGAAGGTCTTCGGCCCGGTCGAGACCGCTCGGAGGGAGCGATTGAATGCAAAACTGCTTGCGCTGGCACAGCAACCGAAGGCCTCAAAGCCCGAGATGGAGGTCGAGCCAGAAGGTGGGCTACAAAGGGCTGGACGGGTAGATACCGAACGAAGGCTAACGTGCGCTGTCAGCCCCGAAGACCGCAGACAGCGCGTCCAACGAGGAGCCACACATGGATGTTGACGAGGATCTCAAGGCCGCCAAGTCCAAGGGCGGCGAGAAGAAGACCAAGCTGCGCTCATCCCGGATACAGAAATCCAAGCACCGGAGATCGAGGAATGACATTGCCTTCCAGCCTACCGGGAGGGCAAAGTCGAAGAAGGGAAGCAAGCGGTGAGACTGCTGTATCGAAGCAAATAAGATTCCAGCAGAAACTCGAAGAAGCATGGGATTACTGGAACTACCAGACATCTACCCGCTTGTACAGTGTATGGATGACGCCCAGTCACCACACACTACACGCGTCGCGGAAGGTGCCTCCAGCCTCGAGGCAAGATGGCGCTGGACTCGTGGGACATACGGGAGTGCCCCACTGTGTACTACCTCAGTGACGGAGGATGCTGTATGCTGGTGAGTGGCGTTAGGTCCCACATCGACAATGACCAGACACATTGGACCCTTGCACGCGAATACAGAGCGGAGCGGAAGCATCGATTACGGTCCTGCTATCTATGATATACGACAGACCTGCTCACAATCACTAGGTAGTGGAGCAGCATCGACCCTTCTACCAACGATGTGGTACTGTTCAGGCCATGTGCAGTAGTAGATGCAGCGCCAGCCGAGAACTCCAGCCATAAGTTTTGTAGCTTGCCGCAGCTTGAGTCTACAGGTACCTTGGAATAGTCCTGTCCTGGCGTATACATTCGATGTCATCGGTGAATATAGAACAACATTTCACATTCACATGCATGTCTTGTGTTAACTGGGTAACTAAGCAAATGCGTCATTAGCTGCGGCCTAACTTTAAGCTTATCGATTGAAGCTCCTCCGCACGCGTGCGACATGTTCCTCAGTTCGACAACTTGCGCACTCATCCGCATTTTAGCACAACCTACCACGCATCCGCGACCGACCCCTTGACAGCATCATGGCCTACTACTACGATGACGACGGCGGTATGGGCATGTATCAGCGGGCGATGATGGGGAGAGGTGGCCGACCGAGGAGGTTCGACGAATACTATCGCGTCTACCCGGTCGCCATGATGCCTGGCCCGGAGCGCGACGCGGCGAACCACGGTGGCAAGATCTTCTTACCGGCCTCCGCACTCGACAAGCTCACGCAACTGCACATTACATACCCCATGCTCTTCGAGCTCATCAACGGTAGCAAGGAGAAGAGTACGCACGCCGGTGTCTTGGAGTTCACGGCAGAGGAGGGGAGGTGCTACCTACCATACTGGCTCATGCAGACGCTGCTGGTGGAGCCTGGAGATTTGTTGCAGACCAAGTCTACTGATTTACCGCCGGGCCAATTCATCAAGCTCCAACCCCAAAACACCAACTTCCTCGAGATCTCCGATCCAAAGGCCGTGCTTGAGACAGCGTTCCGCAACTTCTCCTGCCTGACCGTCGGCGACATCTTCACCTTCTCCTACAACGACACGACCTATGAGATTGCTGTGCTCGAGCTAAAGCCTGATGGCGAAAAACATGCCATCAGCGTGCAAGAGACTGATCTCGAAGTCGACTTCGCAGCGCCAGTAGGATATGTGGAGCCCACGAAGACGAGCGGTACAAGCACGCCCCGTAGCATCGGCTCGACGATGGCAGGGAAGGGCGGCCTCATGCACAGCGAAGGCACGATGGCGCAGGCGATCAATTACTCCGCGATCGCGCCATCGGCGAGTGCGGCAGCTGATGGCTCAGCGAAAGCTTCGTCTTACTTTTCTGGTAACGGCAACCGCCTGGTCGCGAAGAAAGGCAAGGGCACAGCCACGTCGACACCTGCATCCAGCATACCCGGCACACCGAAGCCGGGGCAGAGCAGCGTGAGCATACCAACATCTGCCCTGCCGAAGACGATCAAAAACCGTAATGGGCCACAGCCTCTGCGACTGCCGCCTAATAAGCTCTTCTTTGGGTACGAAGTAAAGCCGCTGCAGAACAAGGAGGCGCAGGCCGAAGCCGAAGCAGAGCAGAAGCCGCAGAACTTCGGTGGCGAAGGTCAGACGCTGCGGAAGAAGAAGGATCAGAAGTAGGAATACTGCGGCAATGCTCATTTCGTGTAGCGTGGAGTTGGTGGTGCATTGAATGGCGCTCGAGGCGGCTCTCGGACGGGATATGCCTTGGGCAATGAGCGTAAGCCAGACTTACTTGGTAGCTCAGTAACATTATTTGCAATGCGACCGGCTTCTAGATCCTCCGCCTCATGGGTCTTGGAGGCTACTGTGCTTGTCCTTGTCCGATTCGAAGGTGAATGTGCTCCAGATTCAGCTCGCTGGGCCCTCCAAGGCTTGGTCGATGGGATACAGCACTATGGACATTCTGGCACGATGGCTGCTTCTTACAGAGTACATGATGTCCTCGCTCTAGCGATACCATGGTGCCGTGACGACTGGAGGTTGAAACATCGCCAAGCCTATGGCTTCCCCTTTTGCACGTTTCAGGTGGCTTGTGAGAACGAACCCACCACACTTGACCCTGCGACGCGATGGAATCCGTACACTATACATGTTCCAACGCTGGAGCATACTATACATCGTGCGCTTTGTCTCACTTCCTCCGTCCCGTCCTCACCTTCGGGAACTCCAGCGGCAGCTTCAGCCTCGCCATCTTCACCACACTCGCCTGCGCCTTGCTCAACTTCCTATCCTCCCGCTCCCTCTCCGTCGGTGGCCCGATCTTGGCGCCCAGTTCCACAAAGTACCGACTAAGCTGCTTGTTCTCCATTTTCAGATCGTCCTTCAGATTCGTGGTATCGGTGCGCCAATCGTCAATGTACAGCGACAACGCACAGATATGGGTATACAGGTTCTCCAGCTGCCACTTTGGCAGCTCGTTCGCAGGCGTCGCGAAGCGGCGGCGCACCGCATCTACGAGAGCCTCTGGGTATTTGTCGGTGGGGATTCGCTTCTGCAGGACTTCCTTCTTCGGAACCTTCTTGCTGGCAGCACGGCCACCGCTCTGCAGAGCATCGTGGAATTCAAGCAAGCAGCCTAGGTAGCGTAGAGCCTTTAGTTTCAACAAGTCGTCCGATTTACCGATCGTGTTAAGGCGGAATGCTGGGTGGCGATGATTGAAGTTGATGCCTTGGTCCGCTTGCACCGCATCTTGCCAATCTTTAATGGGTACCAGGCGGGCATCCGAGGGCGGGATCAGGGTGTCGAAGCTGTACACGTCCTCCACGCTCTCGGCCATGAGATTTGGTCGTGGGATAGGCTTCGAGGAGAGCAAGTCGCCATCTGCGTCTTGTTTTCTGGGTGTAGCGGATGCTGAAGCATCGGCCATAGACTCCAGAATGGCATCCTGCACGTCAGATTTCTTCCCCTTGCCTTTCGAATCCTTGACGATGGCATTCTCCGTCCGGCTGGCGATGAATTTCTGGGCTTTCTTCGTGCCGAATTCCTTGCCCAGATCCTCGCGTTGCGCGGCGTAGGTGCCTCGTCCGGTGGCGTCCTGATCCTCGTCCAGGTCTGCAGTCTTTCGCGGCACGCTTCGCAGATCTAGATGATGCGTGGGCGTGATCTGAAGCTCGTTCGTGGCCGGATCGAAGATGGCGATGTAGTGCGACTGTTGTTGGTCCAGACTGCTCGAAGACGCGGTATAGTCCACCCGCTGATGCTTGGACGAGTGCAGGAGTACATTGTGAGTGTCGGGCTTTGGTGCACTACCCGCATGCTTGGTGGCCAGCGGCTTCACGTATGGTTCGAACGGGATAGATGGCGGCATCAAGCCTGGCGCAGAGACCAGGACGGGCCGAAGTACATCTTCGTTCGCATACGTGACCTTGATGTCGCTCGAGCCCAAGCCCGAGCCCTCGGTCGATGCGTTCTTGTTGGTCGTATGTGCTCCGTTGGCCTGCCTTTTGCGCTTTCGGCCTTCTTTCTCAGCCATGTCAATCATTAATCGAATTATCTCTCGTGCCTCCAAAATTCCAGCACCCACGGAACCCCAAAGTAGGCAAAGCGAATAGAGTTGGCACTAGAGTCTAGCGCCGGCGATCATGTGGCTGAAGACTCGCCTCGCCCGCGGAGCCGACGTCACAGGACGGCTTGTTGTTGTGCTCCACGGGTGGCACACGCCAACCAGCCCAAACGCTCGCGAAAACTTGGTCCAGGCGGGACACTTAGAAGGAGATGCTGGCTCTATGCTCTATGCAGACCATCTCAATCCGTGTGCAATAAGTCATCGTCTGCTTGTTGGCAACTCTTTCGTTCCTCATCCGCCTCGTCAACATAGCTCATCACCCTCGTAAGCTCGAGGTGCGCTCGAGTGACCACCCCAACCGCACCGACATCATCCGCGAGGCCTCCCGCTCACCTTCGCCGTACCGCCAGCGACGTCCAGCACCCTCACCCGCCCGCAAGATGGCGACACAAGTGCAAGGGGCCTCCAAGGGGGCAACGGGGCAATTGCCCGGGGGCATTGGTGACAAAGTACAGGGCGTGACGACTGGTGTCTTGGGCAAGATTGAAGGCTTTGGCGGTTGGATTGCCCAAGCAGGAAAAGGCCTGTTGGACAAGTTGATCTCGCCCGAGAAGCGTGCAAGCTTGTTGGCCAAATTGCAGGCCTTCATGCTTAAGAACCCGAAGATCTCCGTATGTTCTTGCTTACCTGAACGTGGAGAAGTCAAGATCGTGCTGCTAACATGACCACAGGCATTCCTTGGCATGAACATCGCCATCACGGGCGTCCCACTCTTCCTCTTCGTCCTCTTCTCGATCACGGTCGCGCTCTTCGCCCTTATTGTGGGTGTGGTGCTCGGCCTGCTGGCTGCGGTCTTCTTCATCGTGTTCGCCGTCGGCAGCGCCCTGGTCGTCGTCCTGCCAACCGTGTTCTTCACAACCATGGCCGCCACCTTCCTCTTCCTCTGGGGTCTAGGTGGCTACTACATCCTGAAATGGGCCAACGGCGACGATAAGGGCGACGGCAAGCCCAAGGAGGGAGGCGCGATTGGCGACAAGCTCAATTCTCTCACTGGTGGCAGACTAACGGGCTTCATGGATGCGGCCAAGGGCGAGAGGGCCAAGGGTGGCATCGAAGGCTACAACGACCAGCACACGAAGCCGAAGCACGACGAGAAGAAGCCGCACGCCAACGGTGGTGCGGAGCACAAGGAGGTGCACAAGGAGGTTCGTGACGCTGCCACCAAGGCTACGCAAGCCGCGAACGTCGATAGCCTCACCAAAGATGCACCAACGGCTAACGTCACCGGCACAGTGAAGGGCGGGTTGGGTGGTGCCACTGGCTTGCCATTGGGTTAAGTACTATGCACGTTGAGAACGCACGGATCAGACTGTCTGGAGTCGGCATGGCAGGCTACTTTATATGCGGGCATTGGAGCAAGGCATGAGGGTCTGACGGCGTTGGCAAAACGCGGCATATTGTATGGACTAGCAACATGTGTGTACGTGTATGTACACTGAGATCTTCGTGGCTGGAGCATCTCCGAAACCACTCCACGATGAGTTCCACTGGACACATGAGGGAAGGTGACGGACCGCGAGGACCTCACACTGCACCTGCCTGCATGTCGAACCTGCCACTTGAGCTTCGTATCGCACGCAGCTACATGTGCCCGATGCCCGGCAGTCAATGCGAACTCCGATAGCGGAATTCGCGATGAGTATGTAAGCGTTCGTACCTTCCACATTAGGCTGGCATGATCGGATGTAGTTCAGCTTGGCCACGTATGAACACGGTGGCGCGCAGCACGACTCGGACACTACTGTCTGTGCATAAAAGCGCAAGACAGGTTCGTCTGATTCGACCTAGAGACTCTTTCCTCCATCGATCATTTCCTGCGGCCCCACACATGCACACTTAGTCTCAACGGCGTTTACATACAAAGGGAATCAGTATCCAGACTTGGCACATGCATCGTACCTAGACACGACGGAGTAAGAGATCCCCACCATGCCTCTTATCGACGACCTCCTTGACCTGCAGGTACCGCAATCTGTTCAGCTCTCACCCAACGGCCAATTAGTCCTCTGGTCGACTGCCTTCACATGGGGCCAGAAAAATGGCGAGCACGCGGTCTCGACTCTCTGGCTTGCAGAGACAGGGAAGCAGCATTCTGCTCGCCAATTGACTCCTGGGGATCACAACGACCACGATCCCAAATGGAGCCCGGATGGGCAGTCGATTGCCTTCATCTCCGACCGCGCGAAGCAGAGCGAAAGCAGTGCCATCTACCTGATGCCTGTCTCTGGATCTGGCGAGGCGGTCCCACTAACGCTGGCGGCCCATGAAAGAGGGATTGCGAGTTTTGCATTCAGTCCGGACGCCAAGACGATCGCTTATTTGTCCGTGGACGAGAAGACCGAGGCGCAGAAGACGCGAGAGAAGGAGAAGGACGACGCTCAGGTTTGGGGCGAAGACTGGCCATTCAATCGACTCCGAGTCATCGATGTATCGACTAAAGAAGAGACTCTGGTGTACAGCCCCGAAGCCCACGTCGCTGATTTCGCTTTCTCCGACGATGGAAGCAAGATTGCGTTCACGCAGGTGGAGACGCCGCACATCGAGAGTGCGTACCTGTCCGGGACAGACTTCTACGTGATGGACGTGCAGATGGCGCAGCCTAGCAAGCTATCGCGTTTCCCGAAGCATCACTACGGTAGCTCTATCGTGTGGGCGGGTGACTATCTGTACTTTCTCGGGCCCAGAGCGGAGACCATTATCACCTCGAGTAGCACGGTCTTCAGACTGAAGGTAGGCTCGGGAGAGACTAAGTATGAGAGATATGCGTACGGGGAGACGAATTGCGCATTCGACCTCGCGAAGGCCGGAGGAGATGTTGTGCTGAGGGTGGAGGACGGCATGCAGGACCAGCTACGCATCCTGAATGGCAACACGCTCTTCTCGAAGAAGAAGGCCATTCTGGCGTGGGACGCAGCCTTTCCGAAGGATAGCGACGAGGTCATCCTCGCGATTGCACAAGGCGACGCCGACCACCCGACTGAAGTCTTCACCACGACAGCCTCGGGCGGCGCACTCATCCAGCTGTCGTCCCATGGGAAATCGCTCGCCGATCACCGATTCGGAATTTGCACTTTCCTCACCTGTCCTACCACCGATCAGAAGTACACACTCGAATGCCCGTGGCTTGCTCCCGCCTCTGCTGCCACAAACCGCGATGGCACGCCCAAGTCCCCTCTACCCACGATCGTCATGATCCACGGGGGTCCGTACTACCGCCACAGTGAGAAGTTCGACGGCCTGTACTTCATGTGGGTGCCCTATCTCCTCGCCGCTGGCTACGCAATCCTAATGGCAGACTACCGAGGCTCCAGTGGGCGCGGCGAGGAATGGGCCGCATATGCCTATGGGCGCAACGGGGGTGGGGGCGGCAAGGAGGACTACGACGACATCATTGCGCAGACCCAGGCTGCCATCGAGAAAGGATGGGCGGACAAGGACCGCTTGGTCGTGTGTGGATACAGCCAAGGCGGCTTCCTCTCGTACCTGGCCTCGGTTCGGAACGGCAATCATGGCCTCGGCTGGGGCTTCAAGGCCTCGATCCCTGGCGCCGGCGTCACCGATTTCGATGCCATGACTATGACGAGCGATATCGGGTTCTGGCAAGCGGAGGAGGGTGCCGGTGCGCCGTGGGAACTGTCGAAGTCTGACACCAGGAGTCGATCGAGCTCCGCCATCTGGGAGTTTGCGGATCAGCTGAAGCATGGCGAGCTCCCGATCCCGCCCATGTTGATCCTGCATGGCGAGAAGGATGTCCGGGTCCCGATAGAGCAGGCAGTAGGCATGCGGAGGGCCATGATGAGCAAAGGGCTGGTTTTCGAATACGTGACCTATCCACGCGAGGGACACCAGATCGTTGAGAGGAAGCATCTGGTGGATATGGCTACACGCATCAAAGCCTGGGTAGAGAAGTACATCGGGCCTGCGTAGTGGCGATCACTCTTCCCATAATCAATCGGCCTTTGCAAGCGAAGTGCAGTACCGTGGGCCTCAATGTTGCAGTACAGTGGACCTCACAGTGCGTCCCATTGCTCAAGATACTGCCGCTAGGAATGGGACTCGCGGCTCGGGCGTCAGTGCCCAAAGGCCTCGCTCCAGATCAGTCCAGGCTCTGCTTTGCCCGTGCCCACCCGCCTCGCCCTGCTCCGTATCGTATACAGAGAGCGGACGGGTGGCAACGACATTCATCGCCGCCGCGATGAGCTCGACGTCCGACTGCCGAAGCTGACTCTTCTCGCGACGCTCGACCGTTTGAAGCACCGCTTCACGGACGAAGTGCTGTAGCAATCGCACGCTCACCATGCGCATGGCTGTGGCATCATTGCAGATCGGGTAGGTTCCAGCGCTGGTCCTCCACTCGTTGCCTATGCGGTCCATGCGGAAGTAGAACCCCACGTGCCCTTCCCATCGAGTCGGGGTGTTGACAACCCAGTGGCGGCTCAGATTGATGCTGCGAACGTGCCGAATTGCATCACCCAACGCCCGCAGCCAGATGCCGACACGGTCCACCTTGGGAAAGGTGTCAAGGTCGGCTTGGATGCTGAATTGGGCATTGCTGACGTGGAGTAGAAGGGTCTCCTGTCTCAGCCATCTGCTCGCTCGACAGACGCCTGGCGTCAGGGTAGCGTAAGGCGCTACCGTCTGGTGGTGGCCGGCTTGCAACTCTGGCAAGTAACTGTAGATGTGAAGCCGCAACTCCGCGGGGAGGGTACCGAGTGGCATGTGCTAGGTGCGAGCGACATATGCTCAAACCTTCTGGCCAGGTGAGTGCAGGTGCACTAGCAAGTATATGTCCGATATGGCGCAGAAGGCGATCCTCGCTCGATGTTGGTGAGGACTAGTATCTAGCCTCACCGGCTCGCTACGGCGAGTGCGATTGCTCTTGGAAAAGGTTCAGCGCAAAGTGCCTCCGGAAGTACCGGTCAGATACCACAGGGGATGAGGGTCTAAGGCCACGATCGCGACGCGATCGTATGTTACCATGCAATGGCTGCTCGACGACGGGGATATCCTGCCAAGCTCAGACGTAGAACGAGGACATGATTACTCATCCATGCATGGACCCACTGGACGCCACGCCCGCCCCACGCCGTGCGCGCGCGTGGAACTTGAACCGAGGTAGAAGCATCGTGTGGGGGAGAGCCGACAGCCGGGGCAACGACTTTGTCCGTCAATGCATTACATCTCCATCGTCTACTCCTCAGTCCGACCATCCTACCCACCGTCTCAAGCAGAACTCCGACATCATGAGCGTCCCTTACAAGATCGAGGCCAGTGAAGAGCTGCTGGTCGGCGGAGCCCGAGAGATGCAGCCGAGGGCGTCAGACAGGATACCCATTATCGCACGCCCATTCGTGAGCGACAGGGCGAAGAAGACGTTGGACGTCGTATGCTATGCCTCTACCCGGTATATCTGCTACTGAAGACTGACAACAATCGCACAGATCGAGAAGTTCGTCGAGGAAGAATGCATCCCGGCCGACCCTCTCTACTCGCAACAGATCGGAGGCGGCTCCGTCGAAGAGCGCTTCTCTGCTCGCCCACCGATCCTCGATGACCTCAAGAAGCGCGCGAAGGAGCTTGGGCTCTGGAACATGTTCCTGCCCAAGAACCACTTCAAGGAGGGCGCCGGATTCAGCAACCTGGAATACGGCCTCATGGCCGAGTCCCTCGGCAAGAGCCACATCGCCTCCGAGGCGACCAATTGCGCAGCCCCGGACACCGGCAACATGGAAGTCTTTGCAAAGTACGGTACGCAGGAGCAGAAGGACAAATGGCTCAAGCCGCTGCTGGCGGGCGAGATCCGGTCCGCTTTCCTCATGACTGAGCCCGACGTCGCCAGCTCAGACGCCACCAACATCGAGCTGGATATCAAGAAAGAAGGCAACGAGTACGTGCTCAACGGCTCCAAGTGGTGGTCCTCCGGCGCCGGCGACCCACGCTGCAAGATCTACATCGTCATGGGCAAGTCCGACCCGAAGAACGCCAGCGTCTACAAGCAACAGTCGGTCATCTTCGTCCCGGCCGAGACCCCGGGTATCACCATCAAGCGCATGCTGTCCGTCTTCGGCTTCGATGACGCGCCGCACGGCCACGGCCACCTTATCTTCGAGAACGTCCGCGTCCCGGCGAGCAGTATGTGTCTCGGCGAGGGCCGCGGCTTCGAAGTCATCCAGGGCCGTCTCGGACCGGGCCGGATCCACCACGCTATGCGCTCGATCGGCGCCGCGGAGAAGGCCCTCGAGTACTTCGTTGCGCGCCTGAACGACCCGAAGAAGAGGCCGTTCGGCAAGCAGCTGTACGAGCACGGCATCATGCTCGAGCGGGTCGCGCGCAGCAGGATCGAGATCGACGCCTGCCGTCTGCAGGTCCTCAATGCGGCCATCATGATCGACTCCAAGGACGCCAAGTTCGCGCTCAAGGAGATCGCCGAGGCCAAGGTACTGGTGCCTGACATGCTACTCACGGTGCTCGATCGTGCGATCCAGGCCTATGGTGGCGCTGGTGTGTGCCAGGATACACCTTTGGCGAATATGTGGGCGCATGGCCGGACGATGCGGATTGTCGATGGTCCCGATGAGGTGCATCTGGTGCAGCTCGGGCGCAACGAGAACAAGCGCGGCAAGTATCTGCTGGCCAAGATCGAGTGGCAGAAGGAGAGGACGAATGAGATGGCGCGGAGCTATGGGTTTGAGAAGCGGGATGTGTTGGAGCTCAACAGGCAGCACTCAAAGGCGAAGTTGTAGTCTTGTATAGAATGTACAATGATGATCCTCGCTCTGCATGCACTGTACTGTACTGTACTTTTACGTGTACTAGCGTGAACTGTTCCCAGTCCGGGAAGGAAGTCGGCCATCAAAAAGTCTCGCCCGCCGTGCATCGTCATTGGACATCTCGACCTCGAAGCTTGGGACTGCGACGAACGAGGCCATACACATACACCAATGCAACGATAACACCTTGCATGCTGGCGATTCCGGAGCCATGTACATCCCAATCCCCAACGTCTCGATCTCTGCAGCTCTGCCACCAATCCACAGCGCGGAGGAACTGAAGAAGAACGGATGGCACAGTCTCATTGGCATCGTGACGGCGCTATGCGGCAACATCCTCATCTCCTTCGCGCTCAACACGCAGCGCTATGCGCACATGCGACTGAGCCGCGACCGGGACGAGCAGGAGGAGAAGCGGCACCGCGCGGAGCGGAAGCGGAACAGCGGCGGCAAAGGCAAATCGTACGGCACGCAGCAGATCGACGCGGCGGAGGAACGGGCGCGGAAGAATGCTGAGGAGGTCGAGGGACGGTATACGTTGGAGGAGCCCGAGGAGGCGAGGGAGGACGATCCTCTGATCCCGCGAATCGAGGGGCGGAGGGCATCGACGGACTCGGAGGATACTGTCCGGCCTAGTAAAGATGAAGGGGAGCGACATCATGAGAAGTCGTACCTGAAGTCGCCGATCTGGTGGGCGGGCATCTCCATGATGACGGTGGGCGAGGCGGGCAATTTCCTGGCGTACGGCTTCGCGCCCGCCTCCATCGTCTCGCCGCTGGGCGTCGTGGCGCTGGTCTCCAACTGCATGATCGCGCCCTTCCTGCTGCACGAGCGCTTCCGGTGGCGGGACGGCGTGGGCGTGCTCATCGCCATCGCGGGCTGCGTCACGGTGGTCCTCAGCGCCAGCGACAGCAACCCGCGGCTGAGCCCGGACAAGATCTGGTCGCTGATCACACACTGGGAGTTCGAGCTCTACCTCGCCATCACGATCTTCCTGATCATCACTCTGACGGTGGCGAGCAATAAGTTCGGCGAGAAGACCATCCTCATTGATCTGGGACTGGTGGGCTTGTACGGCGGCTACACGGTGCTGTCGACCAAGGGCATTGCTTCGCTGCTGTCGACCAGCGTGTGGCATGTCATCACGTTCCCGATCACGTACCTTCTGTTGGCCGTGTTGATCTTCACGGCGGTCATGCAGATCAAATATATCAATCGGGCGCTGCAGCGCTTCAACGCGACGATGGTCATCCCGACGCAGTTCGTGCTCTTCACGATCTCCGTCATCGTGGGCAGCGCGATACTCTACCGAGACTTCGAGCGGGAGTCAGCCGGAGACGCGGTCAAGTTCGTCGGTGGCTGCGCCCTGACATTCTTGGGTGTGTGGTGCATCACCTCTGGCCGCTCGGACGATTCAGAAGAAGATGATCTGGAAATGGGCGAGGAAGAAGACGCCATCGATCTACTCGACGAGGAGCACGTCCAGCCCGAGATCAGGGAGCGCGAGGACAGCGAAGGCCGGCGGCGCTCTCTCATCGCTGGCTCCTCGAGCGACACGCCCTCCTCTCAACGTTTCCGCTCCTCCAGCGCGATCCCGCCGACCGTCGTCGTGACACCCGACCGTCGGCCAACATCAGGCCAAGGCGCGGCCGCGCTGAACGACGCCCTGCGACTGTCCCGCAACGGGCACAACGCCCTAGGCCCGGCGAACACCGCCGCAATCCATGCGAGATCCACGACCGATCTGGCGTCCTCCTCGAACGATCCCACCTCTACCAACCAGCCCCCGCCCCTGCACGCCACGACCTCCGAGCCCGTCGTCCCGCGCTCCGACCTCGCCTCTTCGGCCCGACCCCGCACACCCCTCAGCAGACACAAATCGGGCCCCGCGCCCTCCACCCCCACCAAATCCGCCCCGCCCTCCACACCCTTCGCCCGCCGGCCCTCGCAAGCCACCAACCTCCTCGAGCCCACCCTCACCTCCTCCCAACCCCCACGCCTCCTGAGCCGGCAGTCCGTCGCAGGCCTCCTCCCGGGCCCCCTGACTAGTCCCCTCAGCACCTCCCTCTCCGCCATCGTGGCCGACTCCCTGCGCCGCGGCGTCGAGAACAACCCGACCCTCCGCCGTCGGGCTTCCAGCCGCCGGCGCAGGCCCGAGGCCAGCAAGCGCATGTCGACCGCGCAGCTGCTCAAGCGGCACTCCACCGCAAGTGGGGAGATGGAGGTCGAGGAGGATGAGGACGAGGACGAGGTGGCGAAGCTGCGGGCCGGGGCCGCGAGCCCGCAGGGCCGCATGCGGAGTCTGAGTGCGACTTGGGGGGAGATTTTCGGGACGTCGGCGAGGCGGTCGCGGGGGGATAGTCGGGCGTCTGGGGTGAAGCCTACGGAGGAGGTGGAAGAGGGAGGGGACGAGCGGAGATAGTAAGAAGAGGAATGTAATTGTGCGTGTCTCGATTCATATACATGTGGGCATGAGCGAGGCGTCTGCGGGTCTGGCGAACAGACAGGGATATGGATTGGATAGCCTTTGGGGGCGGTGAGATCAGATATGTGATGGTAATCTGTGTACAACTACCACAAGGACGTGTCCAAACGTGTCTCCAGACCTCCTACCCCAACCCAAGGTGTGGCTTGACACATGCGCTTTGCTAGCCAACGCCATCCAAGGTATCGCATCCAAGAAAACGCTCACATGACGACGCAATCCCGCTCCTCGTGATGCTGCCCTTTACTCCTCCGCTTCTCCTCCTTCGCGGCCGCCTTATCTTTGCGTAGTTTCGGTAATGGCTTCCTCGCGATCGCCCCGGGCGCCTTGAACCCATGTTCCTCCCGCGGCGGTACCACAGCAACGCCAGCAGAACCCACAGGCGGGGTGCGCTTCCTCCCCATCTCATCCACCGGACCCTCCGTCCGCCCCGCCAGCTCCGCCGCGACCGGTGCCTCCGCCGCCTGCACGCCCGGCAGAATTTCATTCCGACTCCGCCGCTGCGTCAGCTTGGTCATGCTCAGACTCAACCTACCCCCCCCGCCCGCCTCCGACGGCCCCATGCTCGAGGGCCGGCTCCTGGATCCCCCGCCGCCGCCACCACTACTCCCACCGCCCTTGTACGCCGAGCTGCCCCGGCGCGAGCCGAACTTCCCCGCTACGCCCAGGAACCCTCCGCCGCCGCCGCCCTTCTCCTTCTCCTCCACCGGCGTCGGCGGGCCGGAAACGGAACCCGAGCCGCGGTGGTCCGTCGGGCCGCGCGTGCTGGTGCGCGAGGTACTGCCCGCGTAACTCGAGGTGTCGAACGCGAGACTGCCCCTCCGAACCTCGTCGAGCGCCAAGCTGGACCGCCCGCGCCGCTCCTCGTACAACGCCCGCGCGGCATCCAGGCTCCCCCGCGCGGAGCCAGTGGGGCCGACGGCCTCACTCTCAGACGCCGACGCCGAGTCCCGGTGCGCGAGCGCGAGCACGGTCTCGGACTCCGGGCGGTGCAGATACGGCTTCTCCGCCCCCAGCCCCGCCGCTCCCCCGACGCCCTCCGAAGGCCGGCGCGACGTCGCCTCGGCATAACTCGGCAAATCGTGGACTTCCTCCCCGTCCTCGCCAACGGGGACGACCTGGTAGAAGAGCAGGTACGGCGTCTCCGCCCGCAGCGCCGCGTGGATGTCGACGTACGTTACCCGCTCCCGCGCCAGGTCATCGAAGCGCATCCACGGATCTCCCGCGGTCGCGTCCTCGTCGCCGCTATCCGGGCTCCCGCGCCGGCGCGCATCGTCCGGGCCCTGGGGGTGCACGCCGGCGTGCGCGTCGGCATTCGCGGCGCGGCCGCGGCAGAGTGAGACGTAGTGCCCGCTGTGCACCGAGCTCCCCCGATGACACACCACGGACTGCAGCATGAGCCGGAAGTTCCCCACCAAGGGCGCGCCATCAGCCATATTATCATCGCTCACGAAATCCGGGACCCCGATCTCGAGCGGGATGTCCACGTAGGTGTTCCGCCGCCGCGCCTGGCCGTCCGGAGTGTACGAGTACCGCTTCAGACACACCCCCAGGACAGGCCGCTTCCGCGCGAAGTGGCTCGCGACCTGCGCGTCGGATGTGGGGAGGTGGTCGGTGTACCAGGGCAGAAGCTTGAAGAACTGCCAAGCGGGCATCAGGACCTCCGTGCGGGTGCTCAGTTTGCGGGCGCTGGGGGGGAAGTCTTGCGAGGTGTGCGAGTCGCCGGCGCGCAGGGCGTCGGGGTCGATGCCGGTGAGTTCTACTTTGCGCTGGCTGAAGATGCTGTCGGCGCGTTTCCTGCCGCTGGTGGGGCGGAGGTTGGTGAGGGGATTCCGCGTCTGGGAGGGGGTCTCGGCAAGCGGGCTCTGCATGAGGGGCGTCTCCGGCTGGTCTAGCTCGACGACCTCGATGTGCGACGCGGGCTCCTTGACCTCGTTCTCGGAGTTGGCCGACTTCATCGTGTCCCGCCGTCGCCGCTCCAGGTGGCGCTTCACCTCGATGCGATTGTTGAAGTAGTGCTCCAGACACTGCTCGAGGGTGATGACATGGCTGCCTTCGGTCGGCTCATCCGGGATGGCGACTTCCAGTAGCCGCTCATTGACAAACTTGTGATCGTCCGCAGGATCCTCCTTGCCAGTATGATACAGATCCATCTTGAGTGTCAGCAAAGGCAGCTCCAGCTGGCCGGTAATAAAGGTGAAGGCCTCGGACGGATCCTGCTGCTTAAGCCGGCCCGCCTCCAACCACCCACACTCCGCCAACGCCCCCTGCAGCTGCGCCGTGACATCCGTCGTGATGAGGCGGCCCGTGCGCAGCATGTTGACCCACAGCCGGAGCAAGCCCGCCAGCTTCTTCCGCTGCCGGTCGCTGAAATTATCGTACAGCATCGCCTCGAAGCTGTCCAGGCGCGCGAACATGGCGAACAGCAGCGCATCCGCGAAGCACGTCACGCCCTCGCGGTTCACGGCGCCGACGAGCTTGGTGCCGGGCTCGTAGGGCTCGACGATGCCCTCGTAGGTATTCTGCAGCAGCACGAGCAGGCGGTACGCGGCCTCGCTGTCGCCGTGCGAGGCGCGCAGCGCGTACGCGGCGTTGGCGTCGACCATGCTGTCGATGCCGTTGTAGCGCAGCCGGTCCAGGACCGCCTTGAGCTGCTTGTCGTGCTCCTTGTCCGGCTTGCGCTTGGGGTCATCGTCGAGGGTGAAGATGCCGCCGAAGTGGTCGGGCTTGGGCTCGGCCTGTGAGGTGGACGTCAGCGTGTTGAAGGTTGGGGTGTACCGTGCGATGATGCTGCGTATCCACCACGTCGTCCGGGATGGTGTCTCGAGGGTAGGCATGCTCTTCGTCGATTCGGCTTGCAGGTGGGTCTGCGACGACGCTGTCGCGC
Organism: Teratosphaeriaceae sp. CCFEE 6253; assembly: GCA_033119285.1. Lineage (NCBI taxonomy): Eukaryota > Fungi > Ascomycota > Dothideomycetes > Mycosphaerellales > Teratosphaeriaceae > Teratosphaeriaceae sp. CCFEE 6253. The sequence continues at coordinate 694 of JAWDJV010000067.1, read as the reverse complement.
GCATCTGTGTGTAGCAATGGATCCCCCTCTTCTCGCAGCGCCGATCGCCGCCGTTTGCCCAGACATCTGAAACAGGTCCGCGCGGGGCGCATCGTGGCGGCTAGTGAATGGGGTGGGGTAGGCGTACTGGGTGCTGCTGTTGCAGCAGATGCGCCGGCCCCTTCTTCTCTCCTCTCCGGCTCAGGAAGCGATGGACGCCGCTCATCGCTGCCCGCGTGCCTGCCGCTGCTCCATCCACGCCAGACCTTCTTTCCTATCAGGGGGGGTCGGCCGTGCTTGCCTCCGCAGGCTGTCGTTTGCCAACGGGTGACGTCGTCGTCGCGTACAAGGCACCCGTGATCGACTCTGACGTAGCCGAGGCGACAGGAGTCGTCGACGCGCGCCAGCAGTGCGATTCGTCTGACACGCTCGTGGCATCGAGAGGGACATTGGCGAGCGGGCGGAGAGCACATCACCTCCAACTCTCCTCAGCTCGAAGCCCGAGGTGGGGCAGGCGTGGCGGCCACGAGATGCCAATGCAGGGTCTCGTCTTGGCGATGGATGCATCTCGCATCCGAACTCTCGTGAAAGAGATAGCCGCGTGGTTCATCCATCACCCACCGCAGACATGGCGTTGCTACAAGAGGTCACGGGGGCCTTCCTGAGGCGCTTCACGACACCACGACTACCACCTCGACACCTCCGCCCCCTCCCA
>JAWDJV010000066.1:0-48052 GCA_033119285.1 Teratosphaeriaceae sp. CCFEE 6253 | reverse complement strand
CAAGCAATATGACCGATGGTTCCGACATCGCAGCCGTTAACGATGGTAGCAACACCGATTACATCTTCTACCAAACCGCAACCGGCCAAATCGAGCGCGCGCTGTATTACGGTTCCGCCATCGGCAATTTCATGCCGCTCGAGACCGCCTTGGTTGGTACGAAGCTGACGGCTGCTTATACCAATTACAGCGGTATCGTTGTGTATCAGAAACTGTTGAATGGCTCGTTGTCTTACGATATGGTGACGCGGAGCGGGCAGGAGGTCGGCACTGGCCTCGTGGTATAATTGAACGACATGAAAATTGCATATGTGTGATGATTGTTTGTCATGTGACGGATCACTCGGATCATGTGACAGACCTTGACGTATGACTCTCGTCCGAAAGCCTGAGTACCACGGATAGGCGATCTGTCGATCGTCGCGATCATGGTCAGAGAGCGGAATGATCGGACGGAGCGGCCGTACGAGAGGCGTAATTAAGAAGACAGTCCTTACAGGGAATTAGGAGCTTCGTGCTCAATTCAGTCAACCAAGTTGCACCCTTGATCAGATCGTCTGAACCCACCTTGACCTCTTGATTGGACATTCTTCGTGACGGACTGTAAGGGATCGTAACAATATGTACGGCTGAGCGTGGCGTTTGAGGCTTGCAGTCACGGCATAACAGCACGAGTGTATATATACATATATATGGCCTCGGAACATGCGACATATAGAGGAAGCAGTAGGAAGAACTATATACATCTTAATTACATAGACTATTGGCTTGACATAGATAATATGATTCTTTAGCTACGAGACCTTTAGCGGCTACACCTTTCTTTATGTCTACTATAACTGTACTCTCGCTCTACTAGCCGCCCTCTTAATCTCTCTATCTATACCTACCTAACCTAATTGTGCCGTCTGTATCTACTTATGTATGTCGATAAGTAAAGGCGTTAATAGAGCCTCTTTGTAAGCTTCTATAGAACTATTCGCTATATTTCTTTACTGATTTTCATTAGATTATATTAGAATGTAGGTTACTAATAGAGAGAATAGTAAACGGCATTTATTTGTACAGTAGTAGTTCTGTCGCACTGTGTCAAGCTACTTTTGGTTGTTTTTAGCTATGTCAAACTGCACTAGAGTGCAAGTACTAAAACAGTAGTGTACGCCTCTAACTGCGCTAGGCCCTCTTATTTACAAAGATCTTTAATGATTCTAAAGCATACGCATCTTTACGTGCGTATATGTTAGGACGTTTATGTTGCGATCCGACAAAGTTGTCTCGACGTAGTAGAGCTCGGTAGGCTTAGTTAGTGTTAAGACACGGGTGTAGGAATACTTCTCTCCGTGTTAGTAGAACCTAATGAACCTCTCTAAGTGAATCACTAAGCGTTAGTATATAAAGACCTTTTAGTTGGATTGAAACATAAGTTAAACACGAACTACATATTAGAAGAAGCAGCCTACTATATACATATGAGATTCGTGTCTTGTTGCGGTTGATTATCGTGCTTAGTACTGCTTAGTTCGTGAGCATACTAATTACCCATGATCATCGCGTGCTTATCGTGCTTAGTCCTACTTAGTCCGTAAGTATACTAATTACCTCCAAGCATTGACTAGTTGTTAGTTAGTCCTCGGTGCTTAGTAATGCGGCGCTTGCCGCCGTCTAATCACCTTGTTACGTAGTATCGTTCCTTGGAACGGATGTCCGTAACAGTTTAGTATCTACACGTAAGACAAATTCGTATACTGTACTATGCTGTTGTACTTTAACAGCTGAGTATAGCGTTATACATTACCTTATAGCATTATATAGCATCGTAAATAACAGAAGGACATACGCCTTTTATTTACCTAGCGAGCTATATTAGTACAACATTGACCTTCTATTACCTAGCTAGCTCGCATGAAGTATACGCCTCTCTATTCGTAAGAATCTACAAACTTGCCTCGCGCTAAGGAGCGAAAGTGTTTTACTACAATCATGTATAACTCGCTAGCGCTGCGTAATATCGAGCCTTATTAATAGAGAGTCTTTAGACTAGTACTATATACACTAGTCTAGTATCTTCTACTATAGTTATAGACACATTGCGGTCTATTACATCCGAACAAAGTACCCGAGACCCTATACTAAGACAAGTATAGTCTACGCCTAGCACACCCTTTATAGCGGCTATCGACTATAGCAATCTAAGCGGTAGGCTTAGTTTCTACGTGGCATTAGATAGCCTAACGTCTCTCGACCGCTAGGATTAGTACGTAGTAATCGATATCGGTATAGAAGCTCGTAGTAGGAATAGCTCCTCTAGATCTGTTAAGACCCTTAAACGCCGCGAGCTATCGGCAGATAACAAGATAAAAAGGGCTATTAACTTTACCCTACTTTTAGAGGATTATAGTCGTTTCCTAAATGAAATTGCGGGAATGCTATATCTATTGTATCCGGACTTGTACTAGCAACTAGCGCTTGATAGTATAAGGGTCTAGTTACGACGTATTCTAAAAAGTGCAATAGACGCTAGAGAGCTACAATTAGATCCGAGGAGGGTAGATAGCAAATTCGGGTTCGCCTTAGTTCTCTATAAACTAGTATTGGACGAAGCAATAGTAGGATAACGGAACTTCTTCTAGCGTACCCGTTAATAGAACTTAGTTTAGTCCTAATAAGAAGGCTACAATAGGAGCTTCTTCTACAGACGCGATAGAACATTTCGACACGTTTGAGTTCAATTTACGTACGTTGTTAGCGTTGCTATTGCATTCGAGGTGTAGCCGTTTGTAAGCAAGCTAGCTTTTTACTATAAGTTAACTATTTAGCTACACGACATTCTCGCTATAGCGGTTAGGCGCTAGTACAAAGGCAAGGGAAGAATATCTCGTGCAACTAGTCTACCTAGTTAGCGCTCCTTAAGGAGATAGATAGGTTGCTCCTAAAAGATTAATTAATACTCCGTTGTACTTTTAAGTACCTCGCAGTCTTCGTACTAGAGCTACTCGATCGCGCCGACGAGGAAGTAGATGTTGCGACCCTATAAGGTAGTGTCACGTAGTAGAGCTCGGTAGACTTAGAGGGAAGTGTTAAAGGCACGGTTAATATAGGGTATACTTCTCTCGTTAACAAACTACTCTACTAAAATCGTTCCTAGTGTTGCGATCTAACAAAGCCGTCTCGACGTAGTAGAGCTCGGTAGGCTTAGTTAGTGTCAAGACACGGGTGTAGGAATACTTCTCTCTATGTTAGTAGAACCTAATGAACCTCTCTAAGTAAATCACTAAGCGTTAGTATACGAAGACCTTTTAGTTAGATTGAAATATAAGTTGAACACGAACTACCTATATAGAGATCTATCGCGATATATACAAAAGAGATTCATGTTCCGTAGTGATCGCAGTCACTGCTAGTGATTGCAATATAGATCGCAGTCACTAGTCGTAAGTGCGAGTCAAGTCGCTAGATTACTTGTGCGTTACGTAGCTAAGCCGTTCTTAGCCTTAGCGCAACGCTATATTAGTCTTAGGTTGTGTTTGTTATAGTCGCTTCTTGTGTGTCCGTAACACCTAGGTATACGAGGACTCTTAGTTAGATTACAACATGAGTTGAACACGAACTACATAAGGGATAAAGCTACTAGCTATATATATATAAGATTCGTATCTCGTTAAGGTTGCTTCCTACTCTATCCTACTTTACTACGTAGGGCGAAAGATCTAAGGAGCGAACCCGTACTCCTTACTCTATACTATTCTATTAACTTGAGTGTTAGAGCAATAGATTAAATAAGTATATATAGCTCTTTGCTCTGTTCTACCTAGCCTATCTCCTACAAGATTGCCTAGCGGAATCTCTTCCGTAATAATGTTTGTAATAGTAGACGTCGGGCTACTAGTAGAGGACAAAGTAGAGCTAGACTTCATCGTCTTTGTACTAGAGCTACTCGATCGGATCGAGGAGGAAGTAGACATCGGGCTACTAGTATAGGACAAAGTTAAGGTAGTCTTTAATCCTTGCCGATGCGAGCGACTTCGTAAGCAATAGACCGGGTACGCGAAACGGCAAAGGCACCGCTACCTTAGTACTTTAGAGCTGCCTACCTAGAAGATGTACGTCCCTCTCCTATGTGTTTATACTAAGCTTATTAACAACAATAGTAGACTAGCCGGTCTAAAAAGTAGGCCTAGTTAGTCCCTAGTTCCTACTAAATTGAATCCGTTATAGATACCGATAACCGAGCACCTAGTAGTTACCGCAAGAAGTATATAATTGGTCGTAACGCTACGTAAGTCTACCTTAACCTAGTAGAGGAGAGAGGAATTATAGGGTACATGCGCCTAAGATAGCGTTTAGAAGGCCCGTACTTGTACTATCGGTCTGCACGCCTAGGCCTATTAGTAGATAATGTCGTTAAATAGCGTGTTACGACCCTACAAGGTAGTGTTACTAGTAGAGCTCTTTAGGCTTGTAAGTATTAAAGCACGGTTAGTAGGGATCTCTAGGTAACCCTTCTTTCTTAATAAGCCTCTCTATCGTATCGCTCTAAGATGTCTAAGAACTTTCAGCTAGATCGCAATATAAGTTAAAAACGAACATACTTATAGACAAAGCACGCTTGCTATATATATATCAGAGATTCGTGTCTTATATATAAGTAAGGTAGGCGACGCTCGCTATACTTATTTAGTAATAACCGTAAGCATTGCTCGCGATGCTCGCTAGTTACCTATTAGCCTACGGCTAGTTCCGCGTTCTATTCTATCGTACTACTAATAGGGTAAGCTCTGTTAGTAGTGTAGGTAGTATAGGGAAGGTAGCGGAAGAGGAGGACAAGGAGGGGGTCGATACTTAGGGGATAGCGGCTAGGCTTACGTAGACTACAGTATAAGACTACTACACTACTAGCAAAGGTAGCAAGGAGGTAGTAAAAGGGTGTGTTACATAAGATAAAGAAATATTACGCGAGTTATATAAATAAAACCTATTTGCTTATATTTCTCTACTTCCCTCTCTCTACGACCTAGGTTAAGGCCTCGTAGGTATATAAGGGGCGATTTAGATACGCTCTCTATCATCCTAATAAGGCTATCTTATCTCCTAGCTAGTATACCTAGTATAGAGCGGCGTAGGGTACAGATGCGTCTTGCTTACTACTAATAAGTCGAAGACTCTAGCCGGAAAATAGGAAGTTCCGGGCTTATAACAGCCGACTAGATTCCTAGGTAGCTTCTTAGGTGTTTTATTGCTAAGGGAGGGAAGGCGGACGGATAATAAGGCTCGTAGATATACCGATAGTGTTACGAACATGCGTATTAAGATTAGGTATCACGTAACGGATTACCCTAAGACATGTAATTAAAGGCGATTACCGCAATTGCCGCGATTAGTTAATTACTGCAATTAGTACGACGGAGCAAAGAGAGCGATTAGTCGCTACCTAGAGAGGCAGGGGATAAGTAGATAGTCCTTACTTATAGTTAGGAGCTGTGTGCTTAACTTAGTTAACTAAACCCAAGTTACACTCTTATATAAATCGTCTACATACCTACTAGACCTCTTGATTGGATATTCCTCGTAACGAATAGAAGGGTCCGTAACAATGCGCTAGGCTACGTAGGAAGACATAGCCGCGAGATTTTCATAGCTAACGGAATTAGCTAAGGTATAACGTAGCGTACGTAACCGACTAACGGCTATATAACTTAGTCGAACCGACTAGTCGACTACTAACATAGTTGTACGATTATGTAGTCAAACCGACCGGTTAACTAGTAATATAGTCGAACGGTTAAACGGTCAAATAGGATACAATTCTCCTATATGTATATCGCGATAGATTTCTTTATAGGTAATTCGTATTCAACTTATGTTTCAATCTAACTAAAAGGTCTTCGTATACTAACGCTTAGTGATTCACTTAGAGAGGTTCATTAGGTTCTACTAACAAAGAGAGAAGGATACCTACACCCGTGTCTTGATACTAACTAAGGTTAACCGAGGTCTACTACGTCGAGATGACTTTGTTAGATTGCAATAGATATCTATAGACGGTGAACATAGTAGCTTGTAGTAGCGTCCTACTAAGCAAGAAATATCGCAAAGACTATATACGTTACCCGTATACGGACGTAGTATTAGGGAGTGATCCCTACTACTTGCTTAGGATTACGCGCGGATTATATGTTATCCGATGTTAGAATTGTACGCGCAGGGCTTCATCTCGTTTATATTTCCGGCACAATATACGGCATTAATTAGCTTCTCTACTCGTGCGACGTAGTGCGGGGCTACTAAACAGGATAGTAATTGATAAGTACTATCTAGCTAGACTATATAAATATGTAGAGGCCTAAAGTGCTCCGGCTAAGTAAGATAGTAGAGAAGGGGTATTAGATAGTGTACTTGACAGCCTAAGGAGAAAAACGCATTCTTCTATAATAGAGGGCTAAATGTAAAGGAAACGCGAGATAGTACAAGTAGGGAGACTATCGTATACGAAGTAATAGAGTATACATAGAAGGATCAAGACGACAAGGCGCAGCAGCTTGTATAATAGAAGCTATACGAATAACCTAGGCTAGGCTAGATTGTACTCTACTGTAGGACGATCAAGGAGTGCGGGAGGTTAGGCTAGCTGCTTAGCTGTCCTATGTACTTTCGGAGGGTCGCTAGTAACAAAGAGACTATTCGTGTCCCGCACGAATAGAGATAGACGAATGAACCTCTTAATACTAATAATCTGTCCTACAAAGTACTAGTGTCTACGCGGCGTAAAGAAGGAACTATCTCTTATGTCGTAGTAGGTTATGTTAATGTCGTCCTCGTCCGGGAGCGTACTCAAAGGTTAGAACAATTGATCTAGCTATACGGTTTCGACTTCTTATATAAGTATTGCTAACGTCTCCGCCTCCGCTACGCTAGCTATATTGATTGTAGTAGCCTCGATAGCTAGGTAGCTAGTATACGTAGATAGCGCTACTATAACTAAATTACTACTAAGTACGGCTAACTCTACGTTAGAGTAGATATGTTACAAGAGAAGACGTAGTTAGGGACGTTATAATTACCCTTTAGTTACGCTCCTACAAGCGAATCGACCCGCTAGGCTCGTAAGTAAATGTTATATAGGGAGTATCGTAGAAACACACGCCTAGCCGGGACAGCCTCCCCTAAATCGCATGCTGCCCTAGTACATGTTACAATAGCGTGCAATTTTCCGACACGTCGAAGCTACGATTCTATTTTTGTTTACTTTAGGGGTACACACTAAGTACTTTATAGCATTAATCGGCCTATTAGGTCCGCCGAGACTTCGACCTTAGATTGACGTAGAGGTATGTGCCTAAGAATAGATCTACTATCATTTATCGTACATTGCGCGTGAACGTTAATCCTAGCATTAAAAGGTGCGACCGACTTGAGTTCTAGGAGTTGGACGGCCTATAGTGCGTATACTCCGCTAACATAAGCCTCTAATATAATCCGTATTAGCTAGATTGCCTACTCGCTTGTTGTATACGGATTTGGCCGCTTCTTATAGTAGTGAAACATACTAACAAGAACGGCTACGAAGCTATAGCCCCTATATTAGTCTGAACTATCTTAATCAATTCGATATAATTACGCGGTACTCTATACTACTAACCCTATACACGGTATAGTATTCCTACGACGACCTCTTTAGTAGTGATTTCTAGCTAAAGAGACTTCTCGCAACGTATTGCAATCCGATAAAGTCGTCTCGATGTAGTAGAGCTCGGTTAGCATTAGTTGTAAGTATTAAGACACGGGTATAGGAATACTTCTCTAGGTTAGTAAACCTAATGAACCTCCCTAAGCAAATAACTAAGCGTTAGTATGTAAAGACCTTTCAGTTGGATTGAAACATGAGTTGAACACGAACTATCCGAAGTTAACTAGCCCTACTATATACATAGGAGATTCGTGTATACTAAGCCTGCTTAGTAGTTGTTCCGATCCGACAAAGTCGTCTCGACGTAGTAGAGCTCGGTTGGCCTTAGTTAGTATTAAAACACGGGATAGGGATACTTCTCTCTGTATTAGTAAACCTAATGAACCTCTCTAAGTGAATCACTGAGCGTTAGTATGCGAAGACCTTTCAGGTAGATTGAAATATAAGTTGAACACGAACTACCTATATAGAGATCCATCGCGATATATACAAAGGAGATTCATGTTCCGTAGTGATCGCAGTCACTGCTAGTGATTGCAATATGGATCGCACTCACGACTAGTGACTGCGAGTCGAGTCGCTAGATTACTTTGTAATCGAGTAATCTCCTGTTCTTGTCGTGTTACGTAACTGAGCCGTCCTTGGCCTTAGCATAACGCTGTGGGTTGTGTTTGTTATAGTCGTTTCTTGTGTGTCCGTAACATTAGACTATAGACATACCGTGGCTTAGTCAACTCTAGATTACTTAAGGACATCTATACTAATATACGATAAGCGATCTCTAAATCCTAAAATGCATTAACAAGTAGCCGGCATAAGGACTTAAGAACAGCACCTCTACTTAAGAAGGGGGATAAGGTGTACCTCCTTACGAAGAACCTTAAGACACGACGAGGTACAAAGAAACTAGACTATATAAGGTCGGACTATTCTTAGTCGACGAATAAAGAGGCAAGGCTAGCTATAAGCTTAGCCTCCTAAGGATACTAGGGTACACCCGGTGTTCTATATCTTACTCCTAGAACTAGTAGACCCGAACTCTACGCTATAAACAATATTCTACTTCGAACTATAGGAAGATAACGAATTCGAACTCGAGGAAGTCCTAGAGTAACGAGGTCAGTACTACCTCGTTAAATAGAAGGTATACCTAGAGTTAGACAACACCTAGGAACCTAAGAAACATCTTACCTACTATATAGAAGAACTCCGAAAGTTCTAGTAACGTCGTAAAACACATTAGGACCCTACCGCGATATCAATAGGCTAGTCCTAAACTAAGTCCGGAAATCCTTCGAAGGCGCTCTATATTATTAGAGAAAGTAGAGGACTATCTATAACCTCTTTAAACGAGAGGGCAATTACGCCTTACTCCTCCCGCTCCGCCTCTTCGATACTAGCCTCCTCTACCGCTATTGCTTCCTTAGTACGACTGTCTATTAGGTCTATCTATTAGCGCAACCGCAACTCCCGCGCACGAGTAGTCCTTCGCGTATCTAAGGCCTTTTAAAGGGCTTTATCTACCTCCTCTTACGTACGTACTACCTCCTTAATTTTAGACTTTAGGGAGACCTTTTCTCTTAATAATCGGTTAAACTTAATTCCGATACCTTGAGGTTATACCGCTAACTACGGCGTATACACTAATTGTACTTCCCCGAACGAACATACACCTTATAGATACGACCGTGTTTTGTATACGTCGAGTACTTCTTTATTGCGATCCCTCCGTATCGATCTAGGAATTTGGCTACGTAGCGATAACGAAGTGTACTCGATCCCTTAGGTATAATAGAAAACAAGAATAGGCTATAATTCAGGCACGCTAGGAATAACGGCGCACTAAGAAGCCTCGCCTAGGGACGAAGCTAGGATAGAAGAGGAATAGTATTATAAACATCGAACTACGTAACGAAGTAATTAGAGAACAAGAAGTACTATAGTACTAAGTACTCGGGAACTATTAAGGACTAATAATTCCGAATACTAAGATAAGTAATTAGGGTAATTAGAACGGTCTCTAAACCGAGGACACTAAGCACGCTAAATATAGACAACGAGGTACGAATCTCCTATATATATTGCGATAGACTTCCTTATAGGTAGTTTGTATTTCACTTATATTTCAATCTAACTAAAAGGTCTTCGTATGCTAACGCTTAGTAATTCACTTAGAGAGGTTTATTAGGTTTACTAATATAGAGAAGTATACCTATCCCCGTGTCTTAATACTAACTAAGGCTAACCGAGCTCTACTACGTCGAGACGACTTTGTTAGATCGTAATATAAGAGCCGCTCGATATTCGGGTAAGTCTATAACCTAAATTTGCCGTTGTACGCTCGGGCTCGAAAACCTAGTTACTCCTATAGCCTATACGACGTGTCGTATCATAATTAGTATAAAAAAAACCCGGAGATATAGGATGTCTATTATTAAGTAAACTTTGTAAGCGCGATGTCGGTTTGTTTCTTACCTAATACAACCGCTATATATTTCATTACTAGCGCTTAGTAGGAAATCTTACTCTCTTCGCTATATATATAGTAGTATAGTATTTAATTGTACCTATCTAAATTCTTCCCTTATCTACTATTACAACTAATTACTTCCTATTGTCTTATAGTTTCTATAATTATATAGAGAAAGATATATAAAGAGTATAAGACCCTAGTTATTTGGCTAGGCGGTAGCTATACATTTGAGTGTAGAAAGGGAACTCTTACTATAGATCCCTGTTTAGAGAAAGTAGCGTAGTGGATACGATACTATACCTATTACGAATTGATTACTTCCGGTTCAACGCGCAAGAAAGGTCCCCGCCCTAGACACAATTATGCAACTACTACACGTTAATGCGTTTCGGTCTAATGCGTAAGAAATCTCTTCCCCTATGAAGCCGCTCTCTATAGTGTAAGTACTACTAAGTAATCGCGCTCTTATAGTAACTAACCAAATCCAGAGTCAAAGTCGATCCGGGACAGACGTGAATTGTAGGAGGAAATATAGATGGAAGACTAGCGGAGCGGCTATCGAAGAAGGCACAAAAGCTTATACGAGGTATGCGAACATAGAAGTCACGCGGCATGCCCTGGAAAACCCACTATCAATGGACGGGTGAACTTTGCGTTCCATTTGCTTGAGAACATCCAAATTGATGTAGTTCCCGTAATGCAATGTCTTACCAACCGTCGCGGCGGAGATCCTTAACGTCGTGCGGCGTTGTCAACACGCCATGCCACGCGGAGACCGTCACGGCCCCGCTAACGGCTGTCTGCAGGACGCGCTTGCCTTCACAAAACAGGCATGCCCGTCCCTTCCCCCGACGCGAGCGCAACAACTGCTGGACTACATTGCGGCCGAGGCACATCTTTGCTGCTGTCGCGGACACAGAATGCTTTGGTCTGGAGCTCAGCAAACACGAGTTGAGGCTACGGTGCAAATATTTCGAATGCAGGTTGCAATTGCCGACTGATACGAGGATGGCTCGAACAAGGCGAACATTGGAACTTCCAACGCTGGTGGTTCGCGGTACATGAACCCTGCAATACCACATAATGTACAGTTATTATGGAGCGCCCGCTCTAAAGACTGCCTTTTCCGCCCCGCCTGCTGCTTCTGCGAACGGCATTGTACTCTTCAATCGCAGTGTCCGCAGTACCTTGCAGACCTTCGGCGGGCTCCCACGTCTGTTCCCAGCGAACTAGGTAAAACAGTCTTCCTCTGCGACAAACGCTGGTGATAATGCGATCCACGGCCCACGTTGGCCCGTCGTATGACAATGGCGTCGGAGATAGCAAGGTGCTGTCTCGCTTGGCAGGTGTAGGGTTCCTGCCGACTCGTCTTACTGCGGATGATCTTGAGTCCTGGGCCGCATCGGAGGACGAGCGGTTCTGGTGGCCGTCCGACCCAGACAAGATGCGCGTCATCGTTGTCGAACCCGGCCAGGTACTCTGGATGCCGCCTGGTGCCAAGGTGGTGCACGCGCCCCCTTAACCCTTCAGACCTGCCTCATGTACATATCACTCACCAATCCATGTCAGAACAACCCGCATGCCTTCTTTGGGTCTCATGGTAAGCCCAGCCTTGATCTCCGGGACCTCCTCATCCTTCATCCTCAGACAGCGTTCTGCAAAGGTCGTCTCGAAGCTACTGACCCACGCCGCCAGCAAGCACGCAAACTCCGCTCGAGCGAATTGCTGGCCTATGCATGCCCGCGGCCCATGTAGAAACGTCAGGAATGAAAAGTTGCTCTCGGCACTGCCCTTTCTGTTTGCTTTGCCATCGACGTTGAGCCAGCGTTTTGGTTTGAACTGTAGAGAGTCGGGGCCCCACAGACTGCTCAGGGTATTGGTTGCCCAAGGTGCTATAACGATTGTGGTTCCCTTTGGGATGAGCTGATGGCCAATGGTGGTCTCGTGCGCCGCTACCCGCACTGTCAGGCTCACCGGCGTCCAGAGGCGGAGTACTTCTAGGCAGAAAGCTTGCAGATAGTGGCACTTGTCGATCTGGGCGGCGGTGACGTCTCCATGAAGGCCAGCTGGCAGATTGAATCGCACGTCGTCCCTCAGTTTCTGTTGCGCCTCAGGGTATCTACACATGGCGTAGCACGCCCAAATCATGGCGGTGGCAGTGGTCTCATGACCCGCGATGAGCTAAACGTAGTCAGTCTGCTGCAAGCTTCGTTAACAAGATCAGGCTTACGAAAGTCATCATGTGGTTAACCAAGTCCTCATCTGTAAAGAAGCCAGACTCCAATCCCACGGAAACAATATCAACAGGTCGAGCATCCTTTACCTGTACCGACAGAGTCCGACGTTTCTCTACGATCACATCCCGACAAACTCGCTTGATGTATTCTGACGCCTCACGAACGTCCTCGTTCCTCTTGAGGGGCAGCCATCTCAAGAGCCAGGATGGCAAGAATAGCCCAGCAACTTGTAGGACTCGAACGGTCTTTGTTGGATTGAATAGGCTTCGGTACGTGCGATTCAGTTGATTTTCTGGATTGTGAAGAGCGTCGAAATCGTATCCCATGCCGCCAAGGCCGATGATGTCAAGTGTCGCTCTGGAGAGCCATTCGGTGATCTCGAGTCCGGCAGGTTCTTGATTGATCAAACGGATGCGGACCATTCTTCGAATCCACTGTCAACCCAGGCGGATCTCCGCGGAGACATGCGACTGGCTTGGAAGAGGCTGTCGCACAACGTACTAATTGACGAGCCTTCGTCCAGAACACAGGATATATAAGTCCTTGATATGCCTGTAGCTAAAGGCTGGCATGAGATTCTTCCTTTGTATCCTATGCTCTTCGCCTTCTGAAAGCAATAACCCAATGCCAAGGATTTGTCCAAGACCACTGCGCAGTTGCTTCGGTTTGACGAAATCGTAATTCTTCGTTGAAAGCACTTCAGGCAGCGTGTGAATGTCAGTAAGCAAGACCATCTCCTGGAAGAAGTGTTGATATCTGATCAGGCCGTTGTTCGGAATAGTTTCGGTCCATCGTTTCTGCGGAAAGCCAGATGTCTCACTCAAGACGCTCCTAGTATGCCCAGTGAACAAGCGGCTATGCGGTGGCTCTGGCAGAGCTCTCAGTGAGCTAAAGAAGCGAGGATATACAATGCCAACCCATGCCAGCCAGCACAAAACGAAAGTGACGCAGAATGTTGTGGCCGTCGCAGCCATGTACCGGCTCTGGTCCCGCATGCACCTGGCTAAGACGACGGAGAGTCCTCCGAAAGTGCCAAGAACTGAGAGAGAGTAAGCAACATGATTGTGAGACGCAACAAACAAGACAACTTCTTGTTGAGGATGCAGAAAGGTTCGGGCGAGAGACGTCAGACATGAGTATCATGAGGGTTCTCACGCATGGACGCAAATAGTGGCTTCGGATCTCGTGGCAATCACAATCCTCTCATTCAGCAGTGGTCTCGCCTCTGTCCAGACTCACCTGCTAGTACAAACGAGCGGCTAGTCACTTGGCGCGCCAAAGCATCAAATCGGTAGTGGAGCACGGCTAACCCAGAACGGCTGTGTCGTAATCGCGAAATCGATAATAGATGGAGTCCTGCTATAGATGTATCGTCGCGTTCTAAGTGACACTAAGCGATGCGACCGCACGGAGTCTCAATCCTTGACATTCGGGCGCCCCAGATGTCCTGGCCTTCGTTGATCGAGCGTAGTTACTTGGCACGCTAAAGCATCAAATCGGATGTGGAGCACGACTAACCCAGAACGGCCGTGTCGTATTCGCGAAAATGGCGCGCGTGAGAGTGACTTGACGTGACGACCTTGACGACTTCCTAACACTTCAATGACGAATGGATTCCAGCTACAGATAGTATTCGTCGCGTTTCAATAGACATTGAGCAATGCGCCCACACGGAATCTTAAGCCTTCACTTTCGGGCGTCGCAGATTTCCCGGCTTCCGTGCAACCTACAAGTACGTGTGAGCATTAGCGTGGTCCGGATGGTATATATAGTCCGTCAAGCGCTCTTTCGTAGGTAAAATTTCATCCGCTACACGTCTTTTCAACCCTCATCGCTATGAAGCGCGTTCACCAATCACTCTCCTTGCTCCTTCTCCTGCTCGTCATCGCAGGCTTCACTATCGCTCTCACCTATGCACCATGTTACGCCTCCCTCTGCTCCGAGGAGTTCTTCGGCCTGCAGACTCGTATACACATCGCGATATATTACGCTCTACTTGCTGGCGTTGCCGCTGCGCTCGCTCTTCGCGCCTGCAGCACCAAATGCGCCCTCATTAGCAATGCCTACCTCAGCAACCGCAGGCTTCGAATGATCAACAGACAGGTCAGCACCGGCGGCCTGAGTCTAGCTATCTGGATTATCAGCGTCACCTTGCTTACCACTCCCCTCTGGATTCATGCTGAGCTCGACTTTTGGGGTCTGAGAGCTGATCCCTTAGGTTGGACTGATGCCAAGATCAGACTTGCAGTCACAGGAGTCTTGGGACACCACGCCGACATCCTTATACGTCTAGTCATAATCCCGGTTGGCCGGCATAGCTTGCTAGCAGAGGGTTTCAACCTACATCAGGGTACACTGCTGTTTGCACATAAGCTCGTTGCTTATCTGATGGTCGTTGCCTCGCTAACGCATGGAGTCGCGTACTTTGTAAGTTGATTCCACCAATCATCGCGTCCGTCGATCCACTGACTGGGTTGGGAGCCAGACCTTTGTTGGAGCGTATAAAGCGTCCAAAGTCAACAGTGCACGGGAGGAAGCCTTTTCCGTCGATAATCCTACGCTTACGCTCTCCGGTTCCAGGCAGCGTGGTCACTGGTACTCCGCGACGTTCCCGACCGGCGTGCTTGCTACCATACTCATGCTAGCCATCACTATCACAGCACTCCCAACTTTACGACGCCGAAATTACAATGTGTTTTACTACACGCATGTCTCCTGCAGCCTTCTCATCTTCATCGCGGTGAGCTTTCACGCGAGCACAGACTTCTATTTCCTATTACCTGGACTCCTCCTCTGGACGGCAGACTGGGCATGGCGCATCTTCCGAGGCGACAGTGGCTTGGGATGCAAAGTCGACGCAACAATTCGATGTGTTGGCGGAGGATGGTACAAGATATCGCTGCCAGCGAGCACGAGAAGCCTTCTTACGAACCCTCGCGTGTCTAATGACATAGACGATATCGAATTGGAGATGCAGAATATTGGGCACCCTCTGCAGACCTACCAGCTCAATTTTCCATCCATTAGTAGGCTCCAGACGCACGCCTTCTCAGCTGCGTCAGTTGGATCGCATACATCCGGCCCTATGTTCCTCTTCCAACGAGTTGCCAGCTCCGTGGAGAAAAAGCAGAGCAAATTGGAGACGGAGTAGACGTGGAAACTCGCTAGCAATGCAAACACTGGCGTTGCTGAGCACGAACACGCGCTTGAGTGTCGTGTGGAAGGTCCTTACAACCCTACTACGTGGGGATTCCGAAACGCTGAGGCAATTGTATGCGTGGTCCGGCGGTACTGGTCTGACCGGCGCCTACAGCCTAGCTTCGTGGTGGCTTCAGCATCGACGACGAGACGTAGACGCCCACTTCACTCTCGTATGGACAGTACGACACCGCGTCACTAGCCAAGTCAATGAATGGCTTGATCTCGTCCGTCGCGCAGGCACGGTCAGCAATATGACCGTTCAATTACACGTCAGTTCGGAGGAGGGACGTTTGGATATCAACTGATGCTTGAGAGCGATATTATCCGCAACGGAGCAGGAGCAACAGTCTGCGTTGGCAAGGATAGCGTGGGTATATGTATCCGCACCGGAAGGATTGTTAGATACGTCTAAGGACGTTTGTGTCGCGATTAAGAAAGAGCTTAGGACCTTGAAGGCGGAAGGAAGTATAAAGACATCTGTTAGTAATATTGAGTATTACGAAGCGGATTAGGAGGTCTGAAGTAAGATGGTTCAGAAGCGCGGGAGGTTTAATTGCTGCAACTCCGAGACCGGCTTGCTACGGCGCGGGAGGACAAAGCACTGTAAGTCTATAGTTACAGATTAGGGAAGATAGATTCCTAGGGACGGGTAGAATCGAGTTATCTACCGCTAGGTGTTTGCTCTAGCTTGCAATGCATATAGTGCTACATTAATGCTAGTGTCTAGAGATTCAGGGAAATAGTAATCCAAAGCCGCTTAGCCGCGAACGGTATAGTCATCCGAACTTTCAAGAATCATTCCGCTAAACTGCTTTTGGCGCCGAGGGTAATAGAATGCGTAGTACAATTACATTAGGCAGGAAAGAGTCCGGACTCTTTTTTTTAGTTTCTACTAACTTTAAGACATTGGATTACTTTCTTATCCTATGTCGCGTCCTAAACACTTATAGTATCTATTAGAGTTACACTTCTGCGTCGTCTGTTAAAGGCAGCGCAACGGCTCCGGCGGGTGCAAGAGTTCTAGCAAACGCAGCTAAGCCGGATCTAGCGCTAGGAAACAGTAAACTCTTCGAGCGGACACCTTTACTACTAATTATTATCCTGTCTATATTATGAACAAGGGGGCAAGCCCGGCTACCTACGCCGGTACCTATATAGGCTAAAGCGCTATACTTGCGTTCCTACGTAGAGCGGTTCCTCTATATCGCTACGCTTACACCTTATTCCTATAACTAAAGAGATGTAGGAGTTCGAAGAAGACGGCGGAGTACGTAAGGCGTATCCTCTATACTAGGAAAACTAGGTTCTTCGAGAGAGCTTGGCGGAGCTTATGTGTTGCGATCCGACAAAGTCGTCTCGACGTAGTAGAGCTCGGTAGGCTTAGTTAGTGTCAAGACACGGTGTGGGTATACTTCTCTCTGTGTTAGTAGAACCTAATGAACCTCTCTAAGTGAATCACTGAGCGTTGGTATGCGAAGACCTTTCAGTTAATTGAAACATAAGTTGAACACGAACTACCTATATAGAGATCCATCGCGATATATACAAAGGAGATTCGTGCCTGCATCTGTTGCATCTCTGAGATCCCTCAGGGATACCACAGTGTCAAGGGAGACTCATGGTTGTCTCCGTCGTACCTCTGCAATCCTTCAGGGATGTTACAGAGACGTCGAAGACTCGCACCGGAGTCTCTCCCTGCTTCCTGGCTGCCAAGACAGAGACTGTCTCTGCCTCAGGCGGTATGTGTGGGGTCACACCTGTGTCCCATAACATCATGAAGCAGCTAGCGGAGTCAGAAGGAGAACGAATCATCCCCGTCCAAAAGATGTATGATCCCCGCTGCCTGGACCTTTTCTTTGCAATCTTTAATGTGGAAGTCAGGAACGAGACGAGATCCGAGCTTACCCGCATCCGCAGCCTCGGTATCATCGCGCGAGTAACGTGCCGGCTCGCTGACTCAGCCAAGATGAATGAGATCAGCCTCAACTCGTACGTTGGTCGAGCCGATCCAATGGAAGTGGATACGGAAGCCGCGATGGAGAAGAGTGAAGTGGAGCCCACCGAAGGAACGAAAGTCCCACACGTCCGTATCGGAACGTCTTGCGAGGAAAAGGGTGCGGCCGATGTGCACATCGCAGACGACGTGACAATACCACAGTCAGACGGTGTTGCCAGGGGAGACATGAACATGACGCCAATACCTCGAGTTACGAAACGAGCTGAGCTTCGAGCAGCTTTGCTTGATCTATGCGAGAGGCAGGAACAGCTCTCGAACGCTGCGCCCGAAGCCAGAGGCCAGGATGACTGCCACGTCATGAGGATCAATCACAGTCGGCCAACCTTCGTCCTTGCAGATCTCCATTCCACCTTTGGCAGAATGCCAACCAGGTTGCTTATATACACAGTGCCGCTGGGCGTTCCAGGCATGAACGGACGGTATGTTCTACAACCATTTGCAAGCGTGAAGTCATTCGAACTAATCGCCTTCGCCCATTCCCATTCCCATCCGCAGATTAGCTTGCGACGGGTTCGGCGGAGGCGCCATGTTCCACCCATCATTGGGAGCGCAATTGATGCCCATGTCGCCCAGTGTTCGATCGGAAGTCGTGTCAACGTCCATGCCGAGCTGCCGAACGAATTCGTCCCAGATCTGCCAATTCACGTCGCCGTTCGTGTCCATGTTACCCGAATCGAAGTCGAATTCGAATGAGTCGATTGAGTACATACGCATTGAAATACAAGGGTCTGATGCGGTCATGCCTAATAGGCCCATGGCGGTCGAGGCTGGATCTGCGGCTCGAGTGACGCCGTACGGCAGGGAAACTGAAATTTACATTGCCGGTGCCGTCCATGAACTGCTGCGGGAATTGTGGGCACTCGCCCCGATCCTTGGCTTTCTCCGGGGCAGACATCGGTTGCTCAGACGCGTGCTTCGCCCTTGCCGTAAGGGCATGCAAGGGATCGCTGAACATCCCGTCGAACAAAGACGCCTGCGAGCCGGGCGTCAATTGATCCGTCGTCTCCATCGCCCTCTGCGGCAAGTCCGCAGTGTTCATACCCTCGACAGCTCCAGGTGTGGCAATCTGCGACAACCACCACTCATGCTTATACATCGGCCCTTCCGCGAAGCGCTGCAATTGCGCATTGCTGGGCGCAACCTGTGACTTGTCGGCCGCTTCCGGTACGCGACCTTTGGATGTGCGTTGGGACTGTAGGTCTTTGCCGGCATCAGCTCACCAGCGCCCTGCTTCGCGAGCATTTCCTCTGCCATACTTCGCTGTCTCGCCTCCTTAGCCCTGCGGTAGAGTTTGCGGAGTGGCCGCCACAGATGAACGGCGCGTGCGTCTCCCGTCAGGGGTCTGCCCCATCGCCCATCTCGCGTCCTCTCCACTGCGACCCACGCCCTCGCGACAAGATCGCCGGCCGACCGATGGCACAGCTCGCTTAGCATGAAAGCCAATGCGTGCTACTGCATGTAAGTCCTAAAGACCCAGCCCCACTTCATCGTCCTGGCCTCGCTCTCGTACAGCAGACTGTACTCGATGTTCTCTAGACTGGTGATGAATAGCTTGTCCTTCGTCTCTTTTTTCGGCAAGGTCGCCCCCCCATCCCGTCGTTGAAAGGTGTGGCACAACATCAACCACATCTTACTCATCATTAATCTCGCCATTGTAGCCGTGACCCAGGAAAGCGGCACGCTCATATCGCAATGCTGCAGATACCGCTCCTCGAGTCTTTAATGACATTCCGTGATCCACTTCTCCTTATCCTGCAACGTTACAGCTTGCGCGGCGTTCTCATCCCAGCCCATACGTGGGCCGCAGGGCGGTATGAAATTGATACGGCGGAACGTGTTCGCCACTTCGAAGCGGATTAGGCATAAAGTCATGTTCGTGCAGCCTTGCCTCTCGGGCGGGAATTCTTTGGTATCGGGGCCTATGTCCGCATCATTGATGTTGAGCGGCATCTTCGTATCAAACGCTTGCTCGACGATCGTAGGATTACATCTATGATCCTCGCTTGCTCGGACGTCCAGGTTGCAGACCTGCCACCACAGCCGTCTCCGCATCTCAACTTCGAAGGGCGGGAGGCCGAAGTGCAGACCATCACGATGTATGCCGAGGGTTTGAGAGATACGTACGACGAGTCCGGTAAGCGTCCAGATTATCCGAGGATCGTGGTTCCGCGGAGACAGACGAGGAAGATAACGAAGGCTCGCAGAACGATAACCCCTCCGGTGGTGAGGAAGCTGGCTCGCGCGAGAGACTGCTCAAAGGCGAAGCGGTAACGCAAGAGCAGGACTTGCTTGTCCTCTTTGAAGCGGGCAATGCAGTCTTGCGTGCTCAACGCAGTGACGGCGCCGTATTAGATGGCAAAGAGCAGCGCTTCGAAGCCGCGGGTGAGGTCTGGAAGATGAGATGCCGCGCTCAGCACTGTTGGCTCGATGGTTGGGATGTGGAGCACCTTGACAAGCGGGTCCACCCGGTCCGTAAATACATCCCAGTAGGCTGCAGTCTGAACCGGAAGCGGATGTAGTGCCAGCATGTCGACGTTCTGCGAGCTGAAGCCGAAGACATAGCCCTGATAGCTGCTGATCACCTGGTTTGCGCTGGGCTCCGGGTCGTCTTCCTCGTCGCTCGACTGGTTCAGGATACCCTTCAGATCCTCGACCTCGTTTGACAAGTTCGCCGAGAACGAGTTGTTGATATACCGCAATTTACTCTCGTTTACGACGAGTCTGCTGAACCTGTTCTCGAATCGACCTCGGCCCTGCTCCTCGATATACCTCGTCTTAGCCTTGAACTCCAGGTCCTGAGCCTCTTCCGGTGATGTAGCAGCAGCATCGTAAACCTGCTTCTCTGACTGTAAAACATCCTCCTCGTCCACAACCTTGGCCCGCAGCACTCTGTCGCCCTGGACTTCCTCCGTCTTGTTGGCTGGCGTTCCTTCGCGATCGGGTGGACATCCACGCCAAGGCCCTTCAACACGGCCTCCAGTCGCCTCAACCGTTCAAGCAGCTCCTTATCTCTGCCGCCTCCCAGCTTCCTCGGCTTGCGGGGTGCTCGTCCGGGAGCAGGGAATACGCACTCGATATGCTGTCGATTGCAGTTCGAGCATGGGTGCAGCTTGTCGCATTTCACCTTGCGCTTGCGGCATGTCATGCACGATCGCGGATTGAGCGCGCGACCTTGCGCATCTACGTATATCTTGCGCGATCAGTTCTTTGAAGGCGGTGCATGCGCTTTTTTTCCATCCTCGATGGGCGACGGCTCGTTCGCCAGCGCATGGACTGTCAACGCTGCCAAGCGAGGCAGATACTCGGAGTCGCTTCGTACACCCTTGCTGCGCTCCTTCAGGTTCTCATTCGTCGGCTGTGGTCGTTGAGGTGCACCATTTGAAGTTGGTGTGTCCTCATCCATTTGCTCGTCTCATCCGGTCGTGCTTGCTTGCCGTACGCTGGTTTGGTGGAGTCCGGATGGGAGCCCTTTCCGTCTATCGGGATCTTTGACCATTTGCTAATGGTTGTGTTCGATCAGCTTGTCATGCATTTAGTCCTGGTGCTCCGGAAACGGCATAATGTGTCGGACGCATCCTTAAAGCCCGGCTCACGGAACACATGGCTCTGACCTCCACTTATGAACGTGTGAAGATCTGCTAACCAGCGGCCTGTGCGATCCAAATCCCGACGAGCGATCACCAAGAGCTCCATCAAGGACATTCGTCTAACATTATCACCAAGTGTCGCGCAGTTCGAAAGCAATCGCATGCTCTCTGGACGTGCGTACCCATATGATGGGCTGACTCGCTGCAGCTAAGCATGCATACTGTACTAGTCGCGGTGCACTCTGCGCTGCGCAAAAGAGCAATGGTGCCTACATACGCCTACTCGCTATATGCTCACTAGTTCTACCAATGGCTTCTTACACTCCTTCCCCTTGCCGAGAATGGAAGTTGTCCCTGAATTCATCCATCTGATCGACATGACGGCCGAGATGTGCTGTCGCACTCACCTGATCTGGTATATCAGAGAGTAGAGCAAATCGTTCTTAAAAACACAGGGCTCTCAAACGAACTTCCTCTACAAACGTCCGTCACAAGATGTTGGAGTGCTTGGTAGAACCATTGCAGAAAGCACGTCAGGTGAAGATCTTCGCAACGAGCCGCGAGTTCTAGACATACGTCAATCGAAGGCGAGGCTAAAGGCGGAGCCGGTACCTATTACTGCACGCTCCGTGGACGAGGACGTTCGACAGAAATGGCGACGTAGATCTCTCGTGATTACCGGCTATCACGACCACACCAGCAGACCGAAAACACTAATTGAAGAGACGATCTCGGTGAAGGCGGATGGAATGTGGATTATTAAGATCTTCCACACTATAACTGTAATCACTGACTTTCTACATTTGTACAGTTTCGGGGGGGCGCACTGTCAATTGAAAGAGCCGAGCCGAAGTATACTCAGGAGACACTGCGCAGATTTCCTATCACTCTAGATGCGGCGTGTACCGAATACTGACCGGGATAGAGAGACTGTCTCGCAAGGAAGCAGTCGTGCTGTTACAATGCCTAGCATACGCGCAGTGACCTCCTCGCCCAGGCAAACTTTTAGACGCAGCTATCATATCGTATGACGGAGTAAGAATGTGTAGAAGTAGCTGAGCGTGGCGGGCTCGAGGATATGCTAGATATGCTTCCAGGACTTGTCATCGTTCTAAGAGTCGACATAGAGCATTACGGAAGAAAGAACGCAGAGAACGAGAGGAATGACGGGAGTGACGATGGCGGAGATGATATTGCGAGGCCAGAAATGTCAGAATGGGCGGTCAGACGCGAGCGAACACGGCCAGCGAAGGCGGCCGACGAAGTCCATGGTTGGCAGAGCGACGGAAACAATCAAGGCCCCAAAAGAGGCTGGTGTATCGCAGGATGAACACCTCCAACCAAAGCAGTCCATTCGACATTGCTTCCCTCCGACGAGAACATAGTCTCTGCTTCGGCAAAGGCAGCGTTCATCCCGTCACGCCTTTCATCCCGTCAGGCATATCGCTTGAAGGTGTAGGAAGGGCATAGATCGAGCCGCAGGCAGAGCCTATCGAGACGGGGCGATTTACGGAGACATGATGCACCTCCCAGACACGTGACAATCTGATCGCACACCGTCTGAGAGTCGATGGTCAGCTCGATAATAACTTCCACTTCTTGACATTGAACTTTGCTGGACGTCCAATAAGATCACACCTCTTGGACCTTCCTCAGGAGAATGAACCACGTTTGCCGACCTGTCCAAATACTTGAACCATAGATGCGTCAGCCGACAACTCTGCTTAGAGCTCCAAAATGTTTTGGTTTCGCGTGCGGGCTTTCTCTAAGTTCGCTTTCTTTCTGAACCGTTCTCCGACCGCTTTGTATAAACCATGAATACCCGGACGTTCGGTATAAGCCAGACGTCGATGCTTGGACAGATCGCAACCAGGCAGTCGCAGTCGTCAAGAAGTTCCTCGCAGATGACTCCAACTGTTGCCGTCTCGAAGACTCGCTTACCTACGCCGCGGATCTGTTGCAGCGACTCAGATAGATGTATTCCGAGTCAGCCTTTGCAGAAGTCGTCTTGAGCATAGACATGAATAGTGTGTTCGGAAAGGTGTCAGACTAGACCGAAGAGCTGCACGGGGATCGGCCCGCTAGCATGTAATAGTGAATCGTCGGCCAACGGTCCATCATGTGTACGCACTTTCCATCGCACGAGTGCAGACGAGGTCAACCAGATTCCCTTTCCAGAACCCTTGAGTTGTCCTGTGCCTGGAACGACAATGGCCGAGTAAGAAACCCAGTCAGCCTTCCGACCCGCCACTTAATCTTCCGGCAAACAGTGCCAAGAAGGCCGAGACTCAACATAGGTCAGACGAAGTTCCGGGGGCGTTGAGAGCGAATAGTTTCGGAACGGCAAGAGTCTGCCGCATGTGTCCACACTGTCCAACACCACATCCGCCCTGAAACTCAGCACCCTTGACAGCACAAAGTACACTAGATAGACTACAGCGCCACCGGACAAAGCCTTACCACCTCTCCCTGCTCATCCTATGGACAATCTCGTTCCTCGGGCAAAGCGTCCGCGATTCGGAGCCGGCATACAGCTAAACGAGTATTCCAGCGCGCCGACACCTGCAGTGTTTGTCCGACAAGCAGCGCAGCGGAAGTTACGCTCGCGACTTGACAACAGCTTACACTTGCATGACCGAGAAGATCTTCACTCTTGCGGATTTGGCGACAGTTTACGTCCACCCGGGCTGTCCGACGTATGTTTTGCTGAATTGGAAGTCTTAGAAGCGCGTGCCTACGAGCTCCACTCGGAAGCAATGCAGTTGTCTGCCATGATAGTCGAGGTCCTGAACAAGCGGTATTGAGCAACCCGGCATTGCAAAGCATACATGAGCATCAAAAATCCCTTCGCAAGCACACACATATGAACAGCGTCAACACGCATCATTCACACCCCAGCTCATTCAACCAATGCCAAATAATCTCTTTTGGCCTTTGCAGTACACTTCGGCGTTTTCGTAGACGTCCACGTTGTAGTCGTCGTCGCGCTTTGCGTGCTCCAAATTGTCGATGTAGAGGTATGCGTCATTTTCGTGGTGTACGTCTTCTGCGACGAGGCAGGCATGCAAGAAGTTGGAGTATGCCCTGCACACGTCGTCACCACCGTCTGAGTCTTGGTCTTGGTAACTTTGGCTGCTCGTGGTGCGAGCTCCATCATCGCCCGCTTGCTAGATTTCGGGCAGGCTGTCGCCTTCGCGGTTGTGGTCGTGGACAAAGTCTTTGCCACCACTATGTGGTGGTCGAGGCGCAGGTTGGGTGTGCTGTTCCGGCAGTTTGGGTGACGGTTGACACTTGCATTTGCGTCACGGTCCTAACGTCATTGCTCGAATTTCGTGATGTCTCAGCGTATGCGAATCCCAGTGGTCAATAGTATTTCAAAATTGCCGGTTACAAACTTACATCTGTCCCTCACAGGAGCAGCAGGCAACGTACAGGTCAGCCCAGAAGTACCGAGACATCGGCATACCAGAGATATGGGGTCCATGATATGCCCTACCGTTTAGATCTGGTGACACTTGGATTCAGGCGTGCCGAGAGTGGATTGTTGTAGGTGTGTCATGCATTGCCGTCGGCGCACCTACACTGGCTGTGACGCACCGGCACGCGGTCAGGGCGCTTCAGCTGAATGGTCTGTGCGTGCCGCCTACCTGTTCTTGCCCAGACTTTGGCGCTACTCCGCCTTCCGCCGCCAGCCAGGCCGCCCATCCGCATGAAAGACTCGCACAGATATATAACCTCACGTGTACCTGCTCCGCTCGCATTACTATGGCCTAGCACCAGTCAATGGTGAAATCCGCGTAAGCTGGCTCTTGGATTGTGTCAAACGTCGGCGGGGTTAGACGGGAACCTTCGATGCTGAAGCACCAGGGTAGGTCAGTTGCGCAACAACGAGAGCTTGCTCTGACTGGCATCTTCAAGGCAGGACACGGAGAAGGAACCAAGATCAGTCAATGAGAGGGGCTTTACCTCGGAGTACACGTCTGCGTGGGGCAGAAGACCAGCACCTGCAAAGCGCAATTGAGGTCAGTAGGATAGAACAACAATCGAAATCCCTCCTCGACGGCCGTGGCTTCTCTGGCAGAAACGTTTCTGGGATTCCGCTGCACTGAAGCGCTGACCAAATTCGACCGTCTACAGGGACAATCTAGTATCCCTCAAGCGCAGACTCGAAAACGGAAGAGAACACCAGATGCTGAAGATCTGCCCGCACAATCAACAGCCGCATCCCGCCTTAAGCGATGGCAAACGTGTCCCTCACGCGCTACTGTCGACTTCACATCTGGTAAGGAGCAGTCAAGGGATGCGGGCGGAGGCAAGGGCAGCAACTCGATCGACTACTGGAGAAAAGAAGGAAGGTGGCCGAAGGAATACTTTGAAGGACAGAGCAACATGAGTCATCTACTTGCGCGGAAGAAGTCGTCGTCCTCTCTTCGGCGCAAACAGTCGGAAGCTGGCTCAGTGGCATCCAGCGGCACCACCCCTAGCGATCAGCAGCCGAGGGAGTTCAAAAGTGCTCCTTACAACGATCAGCGCTATGAAACTCTTCTGGAGACCAGAGGCAGCTTCATGGGCAAACATGAAGCTGGTATTGGAGATGTGAGCAAGAGCTTTCACCGAAAACTGTTGGACACGGAGCAGACCTTGCCTGACAACTCCTTGTTTCGCGACGACCTGTTCGACAGGACTTGTCAGAACCTTCAAAACAAGAATGAGGCGAAGATCGTACAAGACATCAGTCGGTTGATTGTGCCGTCTGCGGAGCACTTGGCCCTCTTTGGAGCTAAAGATCTCGACATTCTGATTGAGAGTGTCAACGAGGGATGGAACAACTCTATACCTCTGATCAAGACTCGTCCTCAGCCTGATTACTCGGCAGGGTTCCGGCGATCCGCATTCACAAACGAGCAGCTCCAGAAACTGCAGCCTTTTGTCGGCGAGTTGACGGACATGTCGTACTTCATGGCCACATACTACATGTACTTCCCATTCCTGACCTGCGAGGTCAAGTGTGGAGCTGCCGCACTAGATGTCGCAGACCGACAGAACGCTCACAGCATGACTCTTGCCGTAAGAGCTGTCGTTGAGCTTTTTAGGCTGGCCAAGCGCGAGAAAGAAGTCGACCGGGAGATACTTGCGTTCTCGATGTCGCACGACCACAGCACGGTGCGGATCTACGGCCACTACCCCGTGATTGAGGGAAAGAACACTGCCTTCTATCGACATCCTATCCGCAAGTTTGACTTTACGGAGCAAGATGGGAAAGAGAAGTGGACGGCATACAAGTTTGCGAAGAACGTTTATAACGTCTGGATGCCAACACACTTCGCAAGGATATGTTCGGTCATTGACGAATTGCCTCCGGACAGTGCCTCCGAAGTCTCAGAACGATCCGGTTCCCGCATTTCGGAGGCGACCGGACTTTCACAAGGAGTGGAAGGCCTTTTGACTGAACCGTCGGACGTCGACACACAGTTCCTCAGAACAGAAGGCAGCGGACATGACAGCCTCGCTGGTCTACAAGATGTCACGCCAAGCACATCGCTCTCCCGTGGGACCGAATGCGGCACGTCCAAGGGGTCAAAGAAAAGGCGAAATGTGACATAGCACCGACCGAAGACAAAAGGAGGCATACAAACCGATTTGTCGAACAAACGAGCTAACAGTTAGAGTCACCTGATTACAGCGCTCTATCTGGTCGTTTTGTGAGCATTGTCATGATCATTGAACGATGACCTGGGTTCTGACGCTGGATCGCAGACCCATAAAAGATATGAGGATGACTTGCAGCAGCCTGCAGCAGCATATGTGAGAAGATTAGCTGCGCGTTTTGGTGCGCAAAGACGGCCGATATAGTGGCGGATGCTTGTGCGTGAGGTGTTCTCCATGATTACTGGTTGCCTAGTCATAGGGTCCAAGTCGACGCGAAGAGACTGCGAGTGCCTTGTGTTTTAGGCTAACTCTGATAATTCGTAAAGCTTTTGGTCCCCGACAAGTGGCTTCTAGAAGCCATGTAACCAACAAGCATATGCTGGATTGCAAATAAGCGATATACAATTGCCAAGGTGCAGGAAGACGGCCACGACATACTAGTAGCATCGGCATCAATGCTAGGTTTCAAACCCATCCTGCCTAGGTCACCTTTGACTAGTGTCTATAAGAGTTTCCAAATATTACTTTATCTACGGTCGTTAGAAATGGATGAACTTGCGGAAGAGATAGTACTCGAAAGATAAATAGCTCTCGCCCGACTTGGACGAGCCTTAAGTTTCTAGCGATTTTAGTACCTCTTCTAGGAAAGGCTCAATCTTCTCTAGTAAGCCGTTAGCGGCTATCTAGTATTAGGGTCCCGCTAGCAAACTTTCTAACGCTATCACTATTACTATATTGCTACCTTTTAGAAAGGCGTATATTACGTATAGATAGTTTATTACTTTTCTCCGTATCTTGATAGCGTTGATGTTATTTAACGCTGGATCTTCTAAGCTTCTTCTACTTATTCTTTCCCCTTGTACTTAGCTTAGGACTTATAATAGTACTAGAACCTTATAGAATCTTCTTAACAACTTAGTTATTATTGTAGAGCTTATATTGAGTAACATGTCTAATATCGTATTAAATGCCGTCCTCGAATATAACAACCCGCTATAGGTGTTAGAGGATTAACGTAATAGTGTCAACAGATATAAGTACTACTACGAGGCCGTTTTTTAAATAAAGGCCTATATATACGAAATTTGCTTAGAAGACGATTATATAAGGCTTCCGCTTCTATTTACTCCAATAGAAACCTAGATAATAATATTCCTACTTAAGTACTATTTACGTAACTCTTATTGGCTTTGTTACAAATGCTTACTAGGGACTATTCGGTTACAAGCCTTACGAAGGCTACGAAAATTAGAGTTCACGTAAACGACGCTCGAAACTAACTTATACTATCCTTTCCCGCTATCTTACGCTTAGTCGTAACGCCTTTTTATCTCGCTAGGACCTCTAGGGACTCTTTCTCTAAAGGATATCCGAAAGCCTTTAACTAAGAAGATATTAAGCTTGTAGCTTTAAAGGATGCTTCCAAGGAACACTTCCGACCCTTATAGAGCCTATAGCTTTAATCTAGACTAACGCTAGGCTAACGTCGCTACTATTGCTACTATAGGGGTACTATCGTTGATTCCTTCTTAGCTAAGCGACATCGCTTTTACCTCTAGTTGTAGAAGAGTTTGTCCGCTAGCGCTATTAGGAGTGTAAACCTAGGCGTTAGGTAGACGACGAGATAGAGTTGTATGAAAGTATAGAAGGCTAACACTAGTACAAAGATTATATAGTGGATAATGATATAAGTATAGTTACGGATTTGGTGTCGTAAGCGGACATGATACTTACTCTCTATATATTCTTTTAGCAAGCAGTGTCGAAAGATAAAAGCGTCGAGGAATTATAAGTAGCGAAGCTTAAGCAGACTAGTCAATGCTAAAAGCATCCTGTATTGCCATAATCCCGCATCAAGACCCCTAGCAATTGCCAAGGCCTCACAACCTGTTCCTCCTACAACGGTTGCACACCTGAAGCTGGCATTGTCTGCATTCAAAATGTATTGCGGCAAATGTGGTAGCATTCCTCGCACTGATGCGGACCTCTCACCCAGCGCCACTTTGCATGCTCGCATTCATGGTTCTGGCGGAGATGCTCAACTGCCTCAGCAATTGCGTGCTCCCGAAGCAATTGTGCGGCAGTAGGAATGGGTGTCACCTGTGGTGCTTCGTCAGGTGATTTGGGACAAGGTGCCGCTGGAGGTGGATCGGCCACAATGTCGGCTTTGTCACCGTCTGCCCAGTCATGCTCCCATTCGGAGGGGTCTTCGAAGTATGATTGCCACACAAATGAAGCCGGACTTGCCACTTCCCCAAGAGCGGTAACGGCTCCAACCGTCACTGCAGGCAAAGTGATCGAAGGACGACGAGAGACCGGTTGAGAATGCATAACGCGCTGCGGCTCGAAGAGCCTCCGGCGTGGGTTCGGATGGCGGTCGACGATCTGGGCTGCGCGGTCGATCAGGCAATTCTCCTCCCACAACGCGCATGCGCAAGTCTTCCACCGTTCTCCGCAAACCTTTCGCTCAATCAGCAAAGCCCAGAAGACCACAGCGTGTCAAGCTACTTACATAGCAGAAGTGGGCTCCGCAGGGACAACTAGAAGACAGGCTCAGTATACTTCACTCCATTTGGACGCGTCCTAAGTGCACTCACGTCATGTGATTGCAGCCTTGCTTGAGCTCCACGAAGCGCTTGCAGTCCATGCATCTTTGCCATTGCTCGGTATTTGCAGCGTCCACGAACTGCTGCAGCGCCGTATTGTTTGGGCAGTCACCGGTGTGTGATGGTCCTTCGCAGATTGCACACGTAGTCCGATCACGGTCGGAACAGGTCGCAATGTCGTTACTTGCGTCGACGGCAGTATCGGGTATGAAGCTGTTGCATCTTCGTGGTGACAAATACACTCGGTCCTTAGTGCTGAGCATCCACGTACTTTGCCTCGAAGCGCTTGATGAGATGGCTTGGGAGGAAAAAGCGGACGCGTGCGAGCGGAATTTCAATCTTGTCGCAGCGAGGCGGGAAGAGCGTCTCGTCCATCATCGAAAGCTCGAATAGTGGTGCAAGGCAGGGTCGACAGTATTCGTGGTTACAAGGCACTCGAGCAACCTCGTAGAACTCCACATCTTGGCCGCAAGCTACGCAGTGTCCACTCTTCGATCTGTTACCTCACTTGCGATGTGCCGCCCAGGCGGAAGACTCCGCCACAGTACCATCACAGTCGGAACCATAGGTCAACGCAGGTGGTGTGGGAGAAGACGAACCCGAGTCGCACATGTAAATTGCTGTGACTTTATCGAGCAGCTCTGGATCGGTCCAGGGGTCTGGCTCGAGCGATGGCGCTGGATTGCAGCCAATTGCAAGCTTTGCGCGATTTCACGGTCCGTCGCAATCTGATCCTCCTGCTGGTGCGAACGCTGGATCACTTGACCATCCTTGATAACGACCGTGGCGATGCTCTGAACCATTCTCCCATCGCTGAGTAAGGCGTTGACATTCATTAGATCCTCTGTGTAAATCTGCAATGCTAGTCGTGCGTCCGAAATTGTACCTTCCCTTTGCTTGCCTTTGCCATTGGCGGCCAGCTGTTCGCTATCCTCCAGCTGGATCTGTATGATGGCACTGAGCGTGAGCGGGTCCATCATCTGGAACGAGCCCTCCCAAAACGCCATGCTGGCATGCACGGAGAGGAGTATCGATGACTAGACAATAATGCGAGATGACCAAACGCAGAGGCCACGAAAAGCTGCAAACAGTCGTAGCGACAAGAGCGTAAGTCGCCGTTGAATTGTTGAGTCTTGTGTTATATACGACGGCATTCAGCATTAGTACATACATAGTAGGCTTGCTAAAGTAGTACATGTATAAGTTGGATTTCCTTTATGATACTACGGGGGGTATTCGAGTTTTAACAATATCGTGATAGATATTAAACGTAACTATTTGACCTCTATCTTCTAGTCTATCTCCTAGTCTATACTACGCATCGCATAGCCTACTTGTTAATAGGTCATATTTAGTAGCTTGTACGCTATAGGCGTATTAAGTATACATTAATCAAACTATATTTAAAGGCTCTACCTAGCCTCTACTCTAGCTTGATACACTTCTAGAAAGGAGCTAACCCTTATAGTAGGAGTCTAGAAGACTTTCTTAGACTCCTAACTAAGCGCATATACGCTATTTTTAATTCCTACTTATAGTACTCAAATTGTTAAGACTTAGACTAAACCTTGGAAACTTAAAAAGCTACTTATAAGCGTAGGCCTAGTAATAGCGTCGACGGCATAATATAGATAGACAGATTTTCAATAACCCTATATAAGAAAATGCTCGGTACTAGCCTTTATAAAAGTTATAATAAGGGCCGCTTAATTACTGCTATCTAGAAACCCGTTACTAGGTTATAGACTTATATAGCGCTACTAAAATTGTAGGGTCTCACTTCTCTTTTGACTTTACTCCGGCATTCTTATCCTGACCTGCCGAGCATAGCGTCCACGATAATGAGCACATTACCGAGAAGACGAGACTATCCATTCGACATTCGTGCGCACATGTTGTATGAGCACTCCATCTTAGAGGCCCATGCCTGTTTTGAGAAAGGACGCGGAGAGCTGATCCCGGCGCACACGCTGCAAGATAACTCGGTAATCCTGTCTGCAGGAGTCACGTGAGTGCCAGGGTTGCAACACGTAGTCTCCGGCCAGCAGCTCGCAGGGGGCAGCGATGTTCCGCGCGCGTGACCGATATCGTTGATTCCCTATGAAGGTGTGTCTCCCCAAGAAGGAGACGCAGGCCATAGACGTGAGAGCCGCATTCAGGTCAGCGATTCTTTCCGTCCATACAATGGACGACCTTGCGTTGCTGGCCGGGAACGCCGGGAAACGGACTCCTCAAGAGCGGCAGGCATCTGGAAGGCGTGGTCGACCACGGACGTGGGCTGCCACTACTCTATCCGGATTGATGTTTTCCAGTGGTTTTATCGCCAGATGAAATGTGCCCACCGCGCTTCACTCGACAGCCAGCGCTCCAGGACCCGAGCATAAGTCGGGGCTGAAACTTCACTGTCTGCCATTGCGGTGTCTCGCCATAATGGAATCGCGTCAGACCCCCACGGGCGACCATGTGGCGGGCAACTATTTCGCCATCGCAACTCCTTCGCACCGAGGTATGTAATACAATATAGTCTTGGCGCAACATGCCAATGGTATTGGACACGAGAAGGCAGTAGCTGCAGCCGAAATTGTCATTCGATTATTGACGACGCGTGACGCGGATGCAACCTGCGCAGATGCTCTGTCTGGGTAGATCCCGGTTTGGCATAGCCTGCAGACAATATTACTTTTACTCGCGCAGAATTTGAAACTAGTCAGGTGTTGCCAATCACCTCACGAGTGGGTGCATACCAATGGTTGTTGCAGGCATGCTCTATACTCACCTGTTGGCGCATTGGCGGGAGGAAGGTTGGTTTTACTCCTGACATATGGCGTCCCAATGGACGATGGCTCTAGCCAAGCTCTACCATCTTGCGGGTGGGGCTTGATCCCCCGAGCTGACCGGCTCACCACGGTGACAGCGAAGTCAATGCCCTTCGACCGAGGAAATTGTGCACCGCCTCGCAATGCCTCCATGCACGACAGGAGTGTGCTGTGGTGTGCCGTACAATGACCGACGTCTGGCTACAGAGATCTGTCCATGATCGCCCACGGCCGGCAGCTTGACGGGAGTGTCTGGAGGTAGTCTTGGCATGGGCATAGCGTGCATGCGTTGATAAAGGGCCTGCAGTAGCTCGGCAAGCGACTCATCGACCGATCCCTTGCTCCCAGCTCCGTAATCTCCCAAACCTCTCCGCACCGCGACTGCTCTATCAATCAGTCACCGACTACAAGAGCACTGTGGTGAGCACAGTTATCACGACTGTCGAGGACTACGGAGCGTCCGGCCCAGTCGCGAAATCCACTCGGCCCGCTTTGGCATTCCGCTGCTGGAAATACATCCGGTCCTCTGCCGGCGGCTGTCCCTGAGTTGGAGACATTGAGTTGCGCGTGGAGACGTCTGGCACTCACCACTACGAACCGTTTCACATATGGGAGGCACCGCATTCCGCCAGACGCTCTCTCGTTTCTAATCTCTACCTATCTTTCACACCCACACTGCCGACACGACGTCAGCTGGCAAGCTCCGCTCCCGCCTGGCCAGCCCAGCCCTTACACCCGCAGGTCTGCTGCTCCTCGTGGCATCCCAGTAGCCTTACACCAACTCCACCCTGTGCTCCCAGCAGCAGCCGACGGATATCGAGGCACGGCGATGCGTAAGCACACGAGGCCACACTGAGCAACCACGACACTGTCCCGGCGTGCTGTCCAGGAGCGCCTGGCCATACAGAGCGCTGATTCGAGGACCACGTGTTGCACGGCACTCACATCGCATCACCTTCCTGGCCGGGCTGGTCACCCTTGGCTTGTGCGCAACAGAACACCGGTTCGCGCATCTCGCTACCGAAACTCTCCGCGCCGCCGCACGCTGCCAGGCATAGTGCCGCCCAGAGACACTTCCTCGACGTGCTGTTCTATGCATGAGGCGGTGAATGGCCATAGCGAAAATCATGTGTTTCGGCAGTTCGAACAAGGAGGGTTCGGATGCGAAGAAGAACAGGGAAATTGAGAAGCAGCTCCGGGAGGGCCAGCGGCGGATGCAGAAGGAGGTGAAGTTGCTACTCCTTGGTACAGGCTACATCGAGCATGCCTAGGGCTGTGAACAATGCGCTGACTCCGTGAAGGTGCTGGAGAGTCTGGCAAGTCGACGGTGCTGAAGCAGATGCGCCTGATCCACACCAAGGGCTTCCAACTACCCGAGCGAAAACAATGGAAGGTCACCATCTTTCAGAACTTGCTGCACGCCTTTCAGGTCGTCTTCGGCGCGATGGAAGAGCAAGAAGTGGACTTTGCAGACGACGGCAACATTGCGAGTGGCATTCGCGTTACCGCACATCTTGCCACTATGCTGAAATTTCCAAGCGCTTCGCCGAGCTCGTTGCTTCAGACCCTGATCTGGGCCCTGATGACCCAATGCCGCTAGACTGTCTCAATGCCTTCAGAAGTCTTTGGCGGGACCATGGCGTACAGAGCGCCATCAGGAAGGGCAACGAATATGCGCTGCACGATAACCTTACATAGTATGCATTTGGCAAACTTTGAGATGAAGCCATTGCTGACGATGGCCCAGCTACTTTTCCGACATTGAGCGCTTGTTCGCCAAGGACTACCTACCCACAGACCAGGATATTCTGCGAGCACGACTGCGAACTACAGGCATCACCGAGACCATCTTTGATACCGGCAATCTCGCATATCGCATGTTCGACGTCGGCGGCCAACGATCAGAGCGTAAAAAGTGGATACATGTCTTCGACAATGTGCAGGTGGTGCTTTTCCTGGTCGCGATCAGCGGGTACGACCATGTGCTGGTGGAAGACCGCAATAGCGTGAGTGATGGCGAGAAGGTGCGTAGCATAAGTGGCGACGTTAACTGACACCATCCGCGTAGAATCAAATGCACGAAGCACTCATGCTCTTCGCAAGCATCGCCAACAGCAAATACTTCGAAAAGTCCGCGCTCATCCTCTTCCTGAATAAGATCGACCTGTTCCGCGAGAAGATCACAACCGGCGCGGCGCCCATACGAGAGCACTTCCCAGACTTCACCGGCGGCAATCGAGACGTCGATGCCGGCCAGGACTTCTTCGCGCGGAAATTCAAGAACCTGGTCCCGGACCCGGGCAAGGAGGCCTATGTGCACTACACCAACGCCACCGACACGAATCTGCTGGACAAGACCATGAAGGGCGTGCAGGATATGATCGTGTAGCGCAACCTGCACCAACTTATGCTGTGAGCTCCGACCCCTACAATACCCTTGCCAGGCTTTCTGCGAATTCGTGCTTCTCGACATAATTGGCCAGCCAATGCAGCCACTCGCCACAAGCGCCATGTTGTGTTGCTCGCTCGAAATCAACTGGCTTCCACCTGCGGACCCGCGCTTGTCGGCAGGAGAAGGCTCTAACACTGTTTGGCTGAATGCCGTGAAGCTTCGGACGAGTGTTCTGCACGATGGGTGGCTAATGGCAAGTCTGAAGGCTGGCATAATGGATGCAGGATGAGGGGAGGGGGCGAGCACAACGCCCAACGAATCACTGGGTGGTACCATCTCGGGAGTCATGCAGGCGCAATATTACAGGGCAGCGGCGGGAAAGGCTAGCAATCTGGAGAGCTATATTGTGTGTGTTGTGCGGCCCTCTGGTGGAAGTGTGGGTCTTCCATCTTCTGCCGAGACTGGGCCGCTCGAGCTGGAGGCGGCACTGGAGGCACCAGTCCATTCCTGCATAGATAGCCGCTTGGCAGCGATCGTTTTGTACAGTTTTAACATGTGTTCTCGCTTCCCACACAGCAGTCTGGGTCTGCAAGATGGCCGGCATGGGCGAGGTTTGTGTGAAGTGAGCTTCAATACAGATGGCCGTTGGATAACGATGAACTGAGACAGTAGCTGACGTGCGACCTCATGATCTACTTTGGCAGCTTTGCTTCCCAAGAAAACCAGCATTGGACGGGATACAAGTGTTGCTGACCCACTGCAGACACCGTTTGGCCGCTTACCGGTGCGCTTTCGCATGCATCTACATCAGAACTCAACTCGGAACCGCACCAATGGACACACCCTTCGACATCACCATATGGCAGCCGACACCTCCACCAAGTCCCGGAAAGCTGGACGTTACTCCCGCGGTGCCGCGTCTGATCAGCAGCTTGAACCCAAACCGACTCCTCAACCACCACCCCCTCAAATGGCCACTCCGAGCAATGGGGCGCCGGACCGCCCCGTCACCCTCTCCGCCAATGCACCATCCCTACCCCCCATGGCACGGCGGAAGCCAACATCGGCAAGTCGATCCGGATATCCAGGCCTTCGGCGACGACAGAGAGAGCATAGCCTCCTGGCAGAAGAAGAATGACATCGACCCCGCCGCGCAAGTGAAGCTCGTCGGGCTGTCGCATATGCGGTATCAGCACTGCGATCTGGACGAGATCACGAAGTTCCTCCAGGACTTCGGGATGCACGTTGCGGAGCGCAGCGAGGACGGGCAGCGGGTCTGGTATAGAGGATACGGCACGTTGCAGTATGTCTACTACGCGCAACGAGGCCCCAAGAAGTTTCTGGGGGGTACTTTCGAAGTTGAGTCCCACGCCGAGCTAGAAAAAGCAGCCCAAATCTCCGGCGCAGGAAAGATCGAAGAGCTTAGCGAGGTGCCAGGACAAGGCTCCATGATCACACTCACAGACCCGGAAGGCTTCCCCATCAACCTACTCCACGGTCAGGAGCCCATAGAACAAGGCGCCTACCCCTTCAAAGTCCTCGTCAACAACGAAGTGGACAGACCGCGCGTCCGCAAATTAAACCGCTTCACCCCCGGCCCGCGTGCTGTTGGCGACGGACCGGGGAGACTTTCCGGGAGAATCGCGGAATGGCGGAGTTGATTGGGGTAGCGGTGGAGAGACTGCGGGATGGACGGGTGCCGACTCATGAGATTATGGGGGAGGAGAGCTTGGTAAGACATTGGGAGAATTTCGGGGCGATTGCGTTTGATGGGAGTCAGAAGGCGCGATTTTGACGAGTTGTGGGTTGAAGACACCGGAGGTGGAGGGGGAGGAGGGATTGAAGAAGGAGGAGAAGGTTAGGGGTTGTTTCTCGTTTACGAGAAGGGGGGATACGCATAATATGTGAATTTTCTTTTTCCTCCACTTGGAGTTTAAGTCACGCATACTGATTGATATAGTAGACTGTCCCTTATCGTAGGCAATTTCCTGCCTATACGGCTAAGAGGCTAGCAATAATATGTTCAATTACTACGCTAGATCGACGATGATTATACCTTGTGTAATTGTAGTTATTAGGCCTTATAGGATACTATCGGTTTGTACTGTTTTGTATATACTTTATTGATTTTCCTAATAAGAGGAGAAAAGATTTAAGGCTAGAACGGAGCTAGCTATATATAATGTTTATTACATACGGTTGTTAGAATGCACGTTAGCTAGGAGATTAGTAAAGGCCAAATTAGGCTCGTTTGTTATATATCTCGCTTTTCTATTGTTCTCCTATAGAACGGTAGGTATTATAGTTCTTCGAGTAGTACGTAAAAATAACCTACGTTATTAGCTATTGCATTAACTCTAGTAACTTTGCATTAAGTCTAGGGTGCCTATCCTTAATTACTCTTACGCCTTAGTAAAGGCTTCTAGTTAGTACTATTCAACTACGGAAAGAGGTATTAGGGCGCAAACAGGTAGAATCCTAACTAACTTATACTAGCTTAACGGGAACTTAAGCGCTATATTATTCGGATAAGTAAGGGCGGCTTAGTTTCCATCTAGTAGATGCTTTAGGCTTTATACTATATATAAAAGCGGAGCTTACTATTCGATCTCCCTCTACGAGAGTATTTAGTAATGTTATTCGAAGAATCTATAGCTACCGGTAAGAGATGTTTCTACTTTAAGGGGACTAGTACTACGATCTAATCGTATTAATTTACTATCTAGTACTGTAGTCCTCGTTGTATAAGCCTTTTAGACACGTTGTCTAGCTTCTATCCTCGCTTCTATACCCTAGTAACTAATACCTTCTGTTTTAAGCGCTTTCCTTACCGTAATTAGCGATCTACTATAAGAGTCCTATTGCTTACAAACCTTAGATCGCTCTATTAAGAAGTGAACTACATTTAGTTAACAAGTATAGTACGAGACTATTAGTTTTATAGAATAACGACTTGAAAGGAGCGTATTAATTGTGCCGAATTACATTGCCTATAAGCCTACTCTATTCTAAGATCTTGAACGTACTACTTTATATATATACTTGCAATTGCTTTAATCGAACCTAAGTAGTCCCTATCTCTCTATCCCTATTCTCTATACTTAGGCTCTATACTCTAATTAGCGATAGTAACGTAGCCGTTACTAATATAGTA
This sequence comes from Teratosphaeriaceae sp. CCFEE 6253, assembly GCA_033119285.1. Classification (NCBI taxonomy): domain Eukaryota; kingdom Fungi; phylum Ascomycota; class Dothideomycetes; order Mycosphaerellales; family Teratosphaeriaceae; species Teratosphaeriaceae sp. CCFEE 6253. The sequence continues at coordinate 10,236 of JAWDJV010000066.1, read as the reverse complement.
AGTAGTAGTAATAGAGTAAATAGCCTACGTCTACTTGTTTCCTTCGGCGTCTACGAAGTAGTTACGTTAGTCGTATACTTCGTGTCTAAGAATATAACGTATAGGAGAAACGTACTAGTAATGTCCTAGTTGCAAATACCTACGATACTTTAGTTGCCAACTTGAACATTATACTTATTCTAATTCCGAGCTAATCTATACTATTAGTAGTTAGCGGCCCTTTAAAATAAGTCCCGTGCGCTAGATATATATCTACGAGATCCTTAGACTAATCTATAGATTTAGCTAGCTAACTACAAGTAAGTTACTAGGCTTAGTAGAGCTAACTTATTACCTACCTAGTCGCTTTCCTAGGACCCGGATTCTTAAGGCCGACCCGTAAGACTATCTTATTGCGATCCGATAGAGTCGTCTTAACGTAATAGAGCTCAATTAGCCTTAGTTAATATTAAGGCATAGGGATAGGTATACTTCTCTCTATATTAGTAAACCTAATAAACCTCTCTAAGTGAATTACTAAGCGTTAGTATAGGAAGACCTTTTAGTTAGATTGAAATATAAGTTAAATACAAACTACCTATATAGAGATCTATCGCGATATATATAAAGGAGATTTGTATCTCCTTATTCTACTCTATATGCTTTATGTACTCTATAACTATAGAGCAATAGAGTAATAGAGCAAACCTAGTTACGTAACTTGTCTTACGCTATACGCTAAGTTAGATGCTTAATAGAGTAAGTTTGTACGTATAGAGTCTTCCGCGTTATATATACTACAATATTCGCAACATTACTATAGTTATTACAGTACATATAACTAGAGATATAGATAGCTTATATTGCGCTAAAATGCCGTATAGCGATTTAGCGTAGACAACCTTACTACTTTAGAAGCAAGAATACTAGGCTTAGAGCCTCGGCGTTAAACATCCCCTAAGGCCGGAAAGTACATATAGAGGTTGCGATACTAGATTACTTCTATCGACACTTTCTACTACAAAGCATATATGTCTACTTAACTTCTTTATCTAGTCCCACTGATAGTTATTGAATCAATCCATTACCTACTGCACAACATATTGCGCTAATACGTATGTACGGAAGTCAAACGATTGAGTTAACGTGCCTCGAATCTATGCCTATCTTCATTCGCATCTTCCCGTCGCTCCGAGCTCGTTAACTACAGCTTTCTATAGGTGCACGGCAGCTTCACGCTAATCCGGCCGAGGAGCACCACGCATAGCACACCTTCGACGTGGATCTCTTGGGTCAAGTGTAATGCTCACCAATTCTAGAGCTCATAGCTACCCCGCGAGCGGATACAGGCGTGAGAGCATGTCATCACTGCTGCTTTTGTGAGTGATATATCCTGGAGTGGCCGGCAGAAAGTACCAAGTTTCTTTCACTTTCGCAGGCGAAGAATATCACACTTTCAACAACGACCTGACCATCTCACGGGACAGTAACGCACTGGTACGAACCATGGGATTGCAGAGAAGAAGACCGTGTCGCTGCTCGCAGGCACGACTCATTGCCAGATGGCTGATACAGGTACCACATCTACACGTGCATGACGGGTGCTCGGCCAGTCGACGATGGCTGGGCTGAGATTTTCAAACCGTTCGAACCTAAATCAGGGCAATGCCTGCGCAGGGACATGCTTCTTCTAGCCCTTCATGTGTTGAGGACTTATTGACATATAGCAGCACCGCCATCATGTCGACTGACAAAATCACGTTCCTGACGAACTGGTGTGACGACAGCTCACGGAGAACAATGTACGAGTGGCAGTGCTGATGTGGATCAGGCACGCCACGCCGTACCATGCGCCGCTGTACCTCTCTCAGGCGAAGGGATACTTCAAGGACGAGGGTATCCAAGTCGCTCTACTTGAGCCGAACGACCCTAGCGTGAGTGCTGGGCTACTGAGCGACTATATGGCTGGCTAGTTGAGCCTGACCGATGAACAGGATGTCACCGAGATCATTGGAACCGAGAAAGTGGACTTGGGCTTCAAAGCCATGATCCATACTTTGGCTGTATGTGCTCAGCCGTATGGTACTGGTATATATGAAACTGATGAGATATCTAGGCCAAAGCTCGCAACTTCCCGGTCCTTTCAATCGGCTCTCTTTTGGACGAGCCATTCACCGGCGTCGTATACCTGAAAGACTCTGGTATTACGACCGACTTCCGCACTCTCAAGGGCAAGAAGATCGGCTACGTAGGCGAGTTTGGCAAGGTAGATCCTCAATCACAGTATCGTGTCATCGATACACGCGCTGAACGTTCGCCCAGATCCAAATCGACGAGCTTACCTCTCACTACGGCATGGCTCCGACTGACTACACGGCTGTCCGTTGCGGCATGAATGTCTCCAAGGCTATCATCAAGGGCGAGATCGATGCTGGCATTGGCCTCGAGAACGTCCAGATGGTCGAGCTTGAGGAGTGGCTCACTGCACAAGGTCGCCCGAAGAGCGACGTTCAGATGCTTCGTATCGACGAGCTGGCCGAGCTGGGTTGCTGCTGCTTCTGCTCTATCCTCTACATTGGCAACGAGAAGTTCATCTCCGAGAACCCGGACAAGGTATGCTGACGGAGTTATCCCTTGAAGTCTGTTTGAAACAGCCGCTAACCCTTCCACCTATCGCTTCAGGTCCGTGCCTTCATGCGTGCCGTCAAGAGGGCTACCGACTTCGTGCTTGCGGAGCCGGAGACCGCGTGGGCGGAGTATGTCGATTTCAAGCCAGCCATGGGTACTTTGCTCAACCGCAAGATTTTCGAGCGCAGCTATGCCTACTTCTCGAAGGACCTCAAGAACGTGGAGCGTGACTGGACGAAGGTGACCCGCTACGGCAAGAGGCTGGGCGTGCTGGACGAAAGCTTCACGCCTAACTACACGGTAAGATACTGATGGGTAGGAGAGTACGGAATGTGAGACATGTGCTGACACCTCAACCCATCGCTTTGGAGAATGAGTTCTTGGAATGGGCGTCGGAGGGCGAGCAAGCTGATCCGACTGGTGATCAGAAGCGCATGGTCGCGTTGCAGCAGGAGGTCGCCGAGAAGGGTGGCTTCAAGAGGCTGGGCGTAGAGCGCGTCTCTGCTGTGACTGTGTCTGCCTGAGCAACCATGGTGGCTGATCCCGAGCTTCCAGAGTCTGTCGGCGTAAGCGGGCTTACTCCGTCCTGGAGTGTGCCGAAACGGTGACGAATAGAAGGACTATAGCAGCAGATATTGGTTGAAGCAGGGTCAAGTGCGGCCATCCGCTCATTTACATGATAGAAACAACAATGAAACTGCTTCGCCGAGCATGCTAGAACGCTTCATCACCGCCCCTTGCCGCCCCTCGCCGTCACCAAACACTAGGCTGTTCCTCCCCTTATGACATTGCATATCTAAAAACGAGCATCACAAAGGCTTACAGGTTAGGTAGGATCACTTATCGTGGGCAGCAGATGCATCGCCAACATTCGGTAACACCATCGCCTCGTCCTCGACCTCATCGTGAGCCTTGAAAGCTTCCTCTGCTTCATATGCAGCGTCGACCTCAAGGCCAGCCTGAATGCGTCGTGTCGTCCAGCGCATCTTCTCCGCGAGCTTGTGTAGCTCGTAGCGTTCGACTCAATGGTCGTACGCTCGAATTACCGCGCGAAGACCCGGCCCTGCGCCTTGTCAGCTGCTGTCGTTCCAGAATCAGCGCACCCCGGCGGCCGAGGAAGCGGGAAGCAGTCACGTGAAGTGAATGGGTCTCTGGCTTCGATGCGATCACAGATCACAAATGCAGCAAACTGCATGTGCAGGCTTTCGCGAACGTTTTGGAGCGCTGCGGCATACCAAGGTCGGCGCAGCGGCTCGCCGACGTGACGATCTCCGTTCGCGGCCTGCTCCCTGATGTTTCGGGTTTTGTGAGACGGTGAGCAGCATGCGAACATCTGCGTGCGTCACCACGCGCCCTCGCCCGTGTACATGTACGCGTATGTCATCGCCGAAGATCGACACGTGGGCTCAATGGCATCGCGCACAGGCTCGATCGTCATGAAGTGGCCCTCGAACCAGACTCGGCGACGTCTTCATCACTTCCTGTTCGAAGCGCGACAAGACTCCGACGAGAAAGCTTAGCAAAACTTATCACTGCTTGTGCGTTGCCATCTCCTGCAGTATGAATGGACGAGGCCAGGACTCGACGGTGGAGGCCAGGTCACGCAGCTGAAAGGTAGCCGCGTCGCCAAAGTAGTTAAGAGTGGCGTGAGTCTCGGCTTCTCACGTTGTTGCCTCTTCTCCCGTCAGTATCACAGAAAGCCTTTGCCTCAAAGCCGCTGCTTGGCAATTCAAAAGTATCCGCTCAGCATGGACAAGGAGCACAACAGCGACGATGGCGATGTCCAGTCGTTGCCCGAGCGGGATCTGGAGGCGCCACTGGACGCGATCTCGAAATCCCGCTGGGGACGCACCTGGCCCGCCCTGGCCTGCGGCGCCGGCTTCTTCAGCGATGGCTACCTCCAAAGCGTCATCGGCCCCATCAAACGATCCTCGGCAAGCTCTACCCGGACTCCTACGCCACGAGCTCGGCCGCGCAGAATGTGTCCTCCATCGCCTTCGCGGGCACGGTCCTCGGCTAGCTGGTCTTCGGCTACACCAGCGATCACTACTCGCGGAAATGGAGTCTGTTCGTCTCCACGGTCATCCTCACCGTCTTCCCCGCTCTCAGTGCAGGATCGTGGGGCGCGGGCGGGACGCATCCCGGTCTCTCCGCAGCGCTGATCGCGCATCGCTTCTTGCTCGGCATCGGCATTGGCGGCGAGCATCCCGTGGGTTCCGTCGGATGCGCCGAGGCGTCCGGGGAGATGAAGGCGGGCCATCGCAACCGCTGGTCCTGCCTCTTCACCAATACCCAGATCGATTTCGGGTTCGTCATCGGGAGGCTCGTCCCGATAATCATCACGGCCGTGCGCTCGAACGACCTGGGGCTCGTCTGGCGGGGCTGTCATTGGGGCTAGGAGTCATCGCACCTCTGTCGTCGATGTACCTTTGCCGGAAGCTGAAGGAGCCGAAGTCGGTCTCGAGGGAGGCGTTCCGTCATGGCAGGACGCCTTGTTGGCTTGCGATCAAGGTCTATTGGCCTTGGCTCATCCTCATGGTGATGATCTGGTTCATTCATGAGTGGGTGAACACCTGATCCCATGCCGCAGAAGTGGTCCGCTAAGATAGGAGCAGCTTCCCAACTTAGCCGTTCTCGATCTATTGCTCAAAGTGGATCTCGGTCATCCAGCCTCACGCGGCACTGTGGCAAACGTTCGGATGGTCCTGCCTCGTCACCTTCTGCTACCTCGTGAGCCATGCTCAGTCCCTGCACTCAAGTCTGCTCGCTAACCCTCATCAGCCGGGCGCGATCTTCGGCTCCTGCGCTTCCGACTGGCTCGGTCCCAAACGCGCCCTGATGATCTTCGTGGCGCTATAGGGCGTGCTCGGCTTCGTCGTGTGGGGCTGCTACGAATGGCTGCAGAAGGTCGAGTACATCGGCGCCTTCGTCGTGGCGTATGGGGTCTTCTTGATGCTGGGCGAGATGGGTGAGCGGCCCCGCAAGCATCACCATCATACCCGTCCGTGCCCTCGTTAACCCTCCCACCCCCTCACGATGCAGGACCCTGCGACAACATCGCCCTCGTCGCGAGCAAGACCTGCGCGACCGGCATCCGTGGGCAGTACTACGCCGTCGCGGCCGCGGCGGGGAAAATCGGCGCCTTCGCCGGCGGCTACGTGTTCCCCGTCATCGAGGCCGACGGCGGGAGCGGGCGCGCTGCGCGGTGGGCAGTACCCCTTTCACGTCGCCAGCGCGCTGTGCTTCTTCTCCGCGTTCCTGGTCTTCTGGCTGCCGGCCATCGGGCAGGATACGATTCGGAGCGAGGATGTCCGGTTCTGGGAGTATCTGGTGGCGGCGGGGTATGATGTCAGTTCCTTGGGCAGTACGGAGTGGCAGGAGAAGAGGCGGGGTCCGTTGGGCGCAAGGGGTGGCGTGGGGTCGTGGGGTACAGAGGCGTTGGCGGGGCAGTGCTGTTGCAATATCAGGATATCTTGTTAGTCCACCAAGCAGTGAGGAACAGGTAGACCCTGCTACGTCTCCAACGTCCCAACCTTCACAACAACAACATCGATCGATGCAGCCCAAGTAGGTTCCCTGACATTTTGGTCTCAAGCATGGTCGTCGGCGGAACCCGCGATCTCTCATCCAGACACCAGACATTGAGCCGGATGAACGCGACACGTTGGCAGCGGCACACACTCTCTCCATTGCCAGCATTGGGTCGGTGTCAATCTACGCTCGAAGCACATCGAACGCCCAATCTTGTGTCTGGCAGTGCCTGGGGCGATTCTTGGTCGCGCCTGCGATGCAGATGTGATCCTGCGCAGAGGGACATGTGGCCCAGCCATATGAGACAGATGGGTGGAACGGAAGCTGCTTGGCATCAATCAACACACCACGAAGCTGGCGCAGACGACAGCACATCAGCGAGTCAAGGGTATCATCTCGACTCCACAGCTCGCAGATCCCCCTCCTTCCCGATGCCTTGCGAGGCGAGACGACCGCATCATCAGCATAGTGGCGGGGATCATCTCGACCCTACATCCACACCTCAGATCCTCCCACCACCCAGCCAGCGCCTCGCGACGCATCTCATCCCCACCCGGACCTCCTCGCGCCTCCATCCTCCCACCACCACTACCACCACCACCTCCGTCCTCCCCCTATCCCCACTCAAAACCCATCCACATCCCCAGTTCCCGGCGCCGCCGTAGTCATACCCCCGCTGCTCTCCCCCCCTTCATCTGTCCCCGCCTCATCCGTCCCCGACGACCCATTCTCCTCCTCGTCCCCTCCCCCGCGCACCACGCCGCCGCGCTCCCTCAGCACCTTCCCCGTCGCCCGCAGACTGCATCCAAGGTCCGCCAGCAGGCGGTCCAGCTCCGTGATGACGACCCGCGCATCCGCCTCCTCGAGCAGGGCGTCCGGGTGCGGGGGTAGGGGGTCCGGGAAGGCGAGACCGCGGTGGGGTGGGACGTGGTGGTGGTGGGGCGGTCGTTGCGGGGGCCGGGGTCGAGGTTGGGGGAGGTGCCGTTGCTGCGCTGGCCTGGCTGCTGCTGCGACGACGACGACGACGACGACGACGGCTCGTCCGGCTCGTGCGGCCGCTGTGCATGGCTCGTGGGAACCGCGGGCTCTCGTCCAGTTCCGAATTCGACCGAAATTCGGCCAATGGTCCAGATTCATCTCCTCCCCGGCAGTTCCAGCGCGCTTTCTCCGCGTCGCGTCGTGGAGGGGTGCGGGTCTTTGCTCCCGTAACCGTAGCCGTAGTCGTAGTCGAACACATCCCGCCCCCCATCCTGCCCGACCTCTGGCCCCCCCGCAGCGCCCGGCGGTCCAGCTCCTCCCCCGAGTCCGCACTGCTCGTCAGACTGCTCCCACGCGAGTGCATGGGCATGCGCCGGTAGCTGCGCCGCCGCGGCCGCCGCCCTCGGACTGCCAGTGCTTGTGGTGGGCGAAGCGGTCGCGGTCCCGCGCGTTCTGCGCCGGGTCGTCCTCGAGATCGAAGGGGTTCCCCGAGGTCAAGTCCGTCGTTGCCGAGCCCGCGGTCGAGGGGCGGGTGATCTCGTGAGGGTCCGCAAGGGACAGGTCGAGGTCAATCATCGAGGTCATCGAGTCTCGCGTGGGAGGCGACGAGGTCGACATCAGAGGCTGGGCGGGGTGCCGGAAGTCTTTGAACTGCCCAACCGGCTCGGTGGTGGTATGCTTCAGCGTCGGGCGGAAGCCGGCGGGCAGCCCTTCGATGCCCATCGGAGAGAGCTTCAGCGAGGGCTCGGGATCGCCCGGCTCAGCGGGCACCGCCGTATTGAATGTCCAGTCCATGGTGGCGCGCTTCCTCTCTTTCCCCGGAAACGTCCACTTCATGATCGCGCGACGCTCATCCCGGCCGTTCGTGCCGTAATCGTAGTCCTCTTCTGCCGCATCCTCCCGCCCCACCTGTCGACTGGTGCGGGCTTTGAGGGTGGGCAAGTCGCCGAAGTCAAAGTTGAACGTCGGCACGGTCAAATCAAGCCCGGCGGCGTCGTCGAGGTCGATCAGGCTCTCCCGTAAAGGTCCCGCCCTAGATATGTTTCGAAACGGGAGGTCCGACAGCGGCTCGGAGATGTTGTCGTCGTTGTCTACCGGCGTATGAAGTTCGTATGGTGTGTCTTCGGAAGGGTTGAACAGGCGGTCAAGCGAGCGCTCGCCGCGGTTCGCGCTGAGCTCCTTGAAGTGCTGCTCTGGCTCGTCTGGCACGACTGGTGCAGCCGCGCCGCCAGCAAAGAACAGAGACTGTCGTTGCCCACCGCCGTATTCCCAAACCGCATACCGTTCGATGAGCTTCACCAAACCCCTGGTTGGGTACTTTTGCGTCGTGTCTGCAATGTAAGGATTCAGTAGACAGCGCTCTCAGCAGGTACGCAACTGCGCACGCAACCCCGACTTCACTGGAGCTAGATGACGTTGACGAGAGCCGTGGTACAAGACGATACTCCAAGAAGGTTCGAAAAGCAGTGAGGATTGGTCGAGAGGACTTTGAAGAGCATCTCAAATATCCGGAACATTTTGGCGTGTTTGACTGTCAAGTGCATGGCCATGGAAAAGGTTCTTACCCTGTTGCTGTTGCTACTGCATCTAGTAGCAGCCCGATTATGCAGTTGTCTGGAGCGTTCCCGTTGACCTGGAGAGCATCGACGGGTCCAAAGACCACAGCAGATCAGCATGTTCAGGAAGCGCTAAGTCTGTGTGATTCTCAAGAGCGATTCACAGGCTTTCTGTAGCGCCTCTGGATTCCTGGAAGTGCTCAGATGCAAGTTGTACCTCGTTCTCAAGCGATTATCTAATCATGTTCGCCCTGAGCTGGTGATCATATCTCCATCATACGAGCAGCTCTTGCAGACACTTCTTCACACAATTCAGCATCGCCGTCAGTGAAATCCAGATATGTTACTCCCGATCTTTCGGAGCAGTATGCAAGTCCTCGCCGATCAAGCTGAATCCCCATGATCCGCAGCGCTGGGACGGTAGCAACACTCTGGCGAACTGACCGGTGGCGCGCATCATCGTCTTGACCGGCGAGACCCTGGGCTCTACGTCGGGTAGCTGTGCTGCCTGCGCGCTTCATCCTCGTCTGATGGTTTCCCGTGAAGTGAGGATCATCACCACTTGGATGGTCACGGTCTACCGCAGATGCCATACCACAATCGCTCGTGGCGAGGTGGGCAACACCAATAGTATGACAGCGCATATGGACTGGACAACCGGAACCTCTTGAAGTGTCCATGACGATGCCACAATCCGCTTTGCCTCCCGGAGGAACGAGCCCGCTGATTCTGCGACACTCGCGCCATTTTCCTTCTCGAATTTTCGTCCAGATAAGGATCGAGCCATCGTATGATCCTGACGCAATGACATCCGTAGACAGTCGACCTGGACGCTCGATACAGTCCTGACAAGGCCAGTATGACCGAAGAGACGCTCCCCTTGCGGCTCTAAGCGAGCATTGTAGATTCTGACCGAACTGTCTCGACCTCCACTGAAGATCATCTGCCCATCAAAGGTCAAGCAGGCGACTGCGCGAGGCTCGTCGACCGTACTCAAACAATATCCTCCAGAAATGCTCCAGATCTTGACCGTGCGATCAGCCGAAGCCGATACCAGCACGTCACCCGCAAGGTCGATGGCATTCACTCCTCCTTGATGTGCTCTGAGCGTCTTAAGAGGACTCACAGATGCCGATCTCTGACCAGTAGTGCTCGGCGCGTCCCGAACTGAGTGATCTTGACCATACAGTATCTGCCGATCCCAGACCTTGGTTGTGGCGTCGTGAGAAGCTGTTATCACGAAACAATCGTCGAGTTTGATACCGGTAACGGCCTTCCGATGGGCACGAGGGAGGTTCTTTATGATAACTGAAGCGGAGAACCTCAATGAGATCACTTGACCATCTCTACCTCCAGAAACGATGCAGTCTCCGCCAACGTCCGAATCGCAGTGCAGACTTAGTACTCCATCATGATGACCCCGGCGAGGTTTTCCCACCAAACACTGGCGATCCACGTTCCATATACGGATTGTGTTGTCCAATCCCCCGCTCACTAGGCGCCTCCCGCACAGCTGGATTGCATACACATCGTCTGTATGGCCTTCGTGCTTGCGATCTGGGTG